>SEYY01000565.1:181796-197134 GCA_009176605.1 Armadillidium nasatum
AGTACCACTCAGTAACAAGTTACAAATAACTATTAAATATAATCAGTAAAACGTAACATATTAAGTAATATTCAGTAACAAGTAACACAAGTACTATCAGTAACAAACAAATACTGATCAATCAAAAGTTACAAATAACAAATAAATACCAATCAGTAACAACTTAAGTTCTCAGTAATATTATAAATATGCAAAAATTTTATTTTATTTTTCTTTTTTATTGTGATGTAGCAACTTTTATTTTTAGATTTCTTTTCGCTTCCTTATTGTAAGTGTTACGTATATATGTGTTTATTGATATGCATCAAATTCATATTATTTTTTTATTAAGTTTATTCAACTGTTCTTCGTAAATTTATTCACACGTTGATGCATTATATATATATATATATATATATATATATATATATATATATATATATATATATATATATATATATATATTATATATATATATATATATATATATATTATTATATATATATATCCGATGGGAAAAGGCTAGAGACCGACATGTCCAGATACACGGCGTTTGAAAGTGTGCAAGTCAAAGGAAGTTGGGAAAACAGATAAAGGGAGTTTGTTCCCGACTTTACTAGTTGAGTATATGTAAGATTTAGCATAGGGGTTAAGTCTGGGGTCTGAGAGTTGGACAGAGAAAGGATGGAAATGCGTAGAGAGGCGTGTCGCACGAGCTCTTTTCAGTTGAGGAGGTATGCGATGAGAGAGTTCAGAAAAGCAGTGTCCGTTGTATTGGCGATAGTATAATGAGAATGACGCAGCAATTCGACGGGCAGAAAGAGATTGGAGTTAGTGAGAGCTGGAGAGTTGATGAGACGAAAAGCCCTAGACTCCACCTTCTCAAGAAGAGCTGTATGAGTGGAACCACCTCAGATGTGAGAAGCATACTCCATACAGGGGCTGACAACACCCCTATACAGATCAAGCAACTGGGGTGACGGGAAGAAATTATGAATGCGCCTCAGAACACTCATCTTTTTTTTTAAGCATATTTAGAAAGAGAAGTAATGTGATCTTTCCAAGAAAGATCACGAGAAAAAGATACAAAAAGTATTAAGAACAGATGAAGGTTTGAGTTGTGTGTTTTCGAAGAAGATATCATAGTTATGTGGAAGATTGTGTCGAGTGGAGAGATGGAGGAATTAAGTTGTTGAGGCATTGAAAACTACCATTTTTTCTCTGCCCCAATTTGAAATACGTGAAAGATCAGAGGTTAGTTGTTCTTAGGCTACCCTCCTCGAGTCTATTAACTGTTGTTGGGAAGGACGCCTTTCAAACTGATTATAATGTATATATATATATATATATATATATATATATATATATATATATATATATATATATATATATATATTATATATATATATATATATAATATATATATATATATATATATATATATATATAGTAGAGAGAGAGTGAGAGGTTGGTTGTATAGAGATCCTTTCCTCCCCATATGGTGTGGAAATCGCTCTCATTTTCCATCCTTTAGATAAAGAGAAATCATTTTTGTTCTGGTATATCCCACGTGATTTTAAATTCCGCTTGATTTAAGCCAAATATATGAGTTGTGTATATCTCCTTCTTCTATTGTGAATTCTCAGTGTAATTACTACATTTTAGTGAACTCTTTGGTATCATTTATGAAGCTACCTGGTCTTTATATTTGCTTAAACACGGTTTGTAAATTTTTTTGGTTATTTTCAAAATTGGTTTCGTTCTCAATTGTTATAAGTCATAGGTAGGGGGTGATTAATTATAGCTTTCATCTCTTAAGTGAGTTTCAATGATTTCTTTTGTTTATTTTATCATCAATAATTTGTAAAATCCTGAAATATGGAGTCAGATCCATATATTACTAATCTTAGGTAAGCTTTTCTGATTTCTTTATAATATTTTTATATTATATCGCTATATTTTTTGTTAATAAAATTTCTATATATTATTCGTCCCTTCCTATAGAAGTAGAATTTAGGGAACCAAAAATAATTAGTATCCTCCAACCCTGTTGATCCATTCTCTCTCTCTCTCTCTCTCTCTCTCTCTCTCTCTCTCTCTCTCTCTCTCTCTCTCTCTCTCTCTCTCTCTCTCTCTCTCTCTCTCTCTCTCTCTCTCTCTCTCTCTCTCTCTCTCTCTCTCTCTCTCTCTCTCTCTCTCTCTCTCTCTCTCTCTCTCTCTCTCTCTCTCTCTCTCTCTCTCTCTCTCTCTCTCTCTCTCTCTCTCTCTCTCTCTCTCTCTCTCTCTCTCTCTCTCTCTTAATATATATAATATATATATATATATATATATATATATATATATATATATATATATATATATATATATATATATATATATATATATATTATATATATTGCGACCTTAATTGTATTAATTAACAGAAATTTTTAAAAAAGGTCAAAATGTTCGTAGAAATGTTATTCCTCCACACGCAGCATTTCAATATTTTAATTATTTGCTGGTGAAATAAAGTTACTAATTAAAATAAAAATAATAATAATCAAAACGTGTTAAGTACTTTTAAAGGATATCAAATATCTAGCACCAACGTTTCCGCTTACGAATAAAATTGAAGAAGTACGAAAAAAATTGAGAAAATACGAAACTGTAAACAATTGTTGTTAGGTAATCGCACTTTTGTTAATATCGATATTTTTTAGGATGTCCCCCTCTGCCTATATCGCTAAAAGGCGTCGACACGTTCAGTATAGTCGGCCTAATTATTTTTTTTATAACAAGATTTTTATTACTTTCAACTATTTTTAAAAATTTATTTAATTTGAATTTTAAGCAAAAAATTAAATAGCTTTTCTTTAAAATAAATTACATTTCTAGTTTATATTTCAAATAACATCTAAATGCCACCAGGTAAAACAAATCGAGAGACTTGAACTGCATAAATACCTTCCTTTCTAAAGGATTTTGACTTTCAGCTTGTAAAAAATCTGGAGAAAGTGTCACTTAATGCTGCTCCACAATGTGACTGAAGATGAGTGGAAATTTGGAGAAATAATTGTAGAAGAAGACCGATTGGAAAAACATAACCCTTTTCTGAACTAGAAGGAACAACGAAACGAGTGATAAGAGGAAGAATTAAAAGAAATTACTTTGAAAGAAGCATTTTGCAGAAACTAGAGTGTCTGTGCCACCTTTTCTGCTTTAAGGAAACTTCCATCATGATATATATATATATATATATATAAATATATATCATATATATATATATAATATATATAATATATATATATATATATATATATATATATATATATATATATATATATATATATATATATATATATATATATATATATATATATATATATATATATATATATATATATATATATATATATATATATATATATATATATATATATATATATATATATATATATATATATGAGGAGGCTCAGCAACAGAGCCGTGAAGAGGACCACAAAAGGGTGATGTTAGTTTTTAGAGTCCGTACTAGAACTGGCAAGAAAGTGAAAAAAAAGCAGCTGAAGCTTTCAAGATCGGTGAGAACAGAAGTACTGAAGAGAAGAGGTGGCCAGCTCAGAGAAATTCTAAAGAATGGAAGATTCAATTGAGTTTTATACCCAAAGAAAACCATATTTAGTAATTCTGAAGAGTTCAGAAAATTCTTGCAAAAGAACTAGCTTCAGGAAATTTCTACGAGAGTCTTATCAAGAAGTTAAAAGGAAGGAGCGTGAAGATGGTTTTTATTTCGAAGATATTTCTAGTAGGTTTGTGTTGTGACTTGTGAAGGGAGTCGTAAAGTAGACTATTTTAGGAAGATAGCCCGGTTTATGAACCGACCGGGGCCGCGGCCAACCCAGGTCATGTTTACTGGCCATTATTATTCAGGGAAAACCGGGGTTCACCTATCGGGGTTAATTGCGATTTATACTTATTAATGGTGGATTAAATCCATCAAAATATAAGAAAATTTAGATTTTAATTTCATTATTCCTTCGTTACATATTGGGTGTGGCAAAATAAATGCAACATAAGAGGAACAAACAATTCATTCACATATCACTATTCACTATCAGAATCTTATTGAACATTTACATCAAAAGTTTTAGAATTTGGGGGAGTGAAATGTTCAGGAAGAGAAAGCAGTGATTTTTTATGTCTTACATTTTTTTTCAAACATTAACGACCTAAGTAAACCTGTTGAATCACTGTTATGCATCAGAAAAATATTTTTCAAAATTTTTGTAGTTTTTTCAAACTTTCATTTTACAAAATCTTTAATTTTCTGAATTTTTTTTTCTGAAAAAAATGCATATAATCATTAATTTATAATTAAATTAATCTCAATTAAAATTATATCTAAATTCCTTAACCTAAAATTTCAGTGCTTTTGACCTCTTTACAAATTTTAGGCAACCCCCGGCCCCAGCCCCGACCACGTCAAAATTTCAACCCTGGTCGGCCCCTAGGCAGGATAACTTGTAGTTTCTTAGGAAGGAGAATAAGCCACACAGTTCGAAGGTGGTTTAATTATTCATTATAAAATCAGTGACTCTACTAATATATCAAATTATATTAATCTTTATACTATAACATATAACTAATTAAATAATCATACCCTATATATATATATATAATATATATATATATATATATATATATATATATATATATATATATATATATATATATATATATATATATATATATATATATATTATATATATATATATAATATATATTATATATATATATATATATATATATATATATATATATATATATATATATATATATATATATATATATATATATATAATATATATATATATATATATATATATATATATATATATATATATATATATATATATATATTATAATTATTAATTAATAGGGAAATTATTAGATTTAATTGCTCAAACTAAGTGATTTGCATTTATTATCATTATTATTATTATTATTATTATTAACATTATTATTATTATAATTATTATTATTATTATTATTATTTACAAAGGGTTGAATTGGATAAAATTCTTGACCTTCACGCCTATGATCAAATTGATGCGAAGGATTTTGAACGAACGAAGGAAATGTTCCTGCAGGACGTCGCTCACCTTGATTTGGTTTGTTTTACCATAAGAAATCATACTTAAAAGTCATTAACACTCTTAGGAACTAACGTAAATAGTTACTATACAATAATAATAATAATAATTAATATTAATAATAATAATAATTAATAATAATAATTAATATTAAAAATAATAATAATAATAATAATAATAATAAATATTTGTAACAATTTTCCAGTCCAGTTAATCCATTACAATATTATTGTTGTTTTACGTAATAGGAAATTGATATCTGAATTCCACGTGTGATTTGAAATGTAGATTGTATAATGTTAGGATTTTTATTATATAAAATCATATGATGAGATTAACTGCATTGACGTAATAACTGTCTTCTATTACGTCTAGGGAAGGAAGTTATTTCGTAAGCAATGGAGAATTAAAGAAAGAGAGAGAGAGATGGAATTGCTTTTAAAGAGAAATAATATGAAAGTTGTTGTAGGTTATTGAAAGAGAGAGAGAGAGAGAGGAAGAGATTGTCTAAAGAAATAGTTCATGTGGAAATGACGTAATTTGTTAAAAGGAGTGAATGAAATAATGTATGAATTAACAATGAAATAGGAAGAGAGTAATACTCACGGGAAATACTAATACGCTGACCTCATTAGATTGATGCTCGAACATTCTCGCGTCATCGTTTGTACAATTGAATTAAGATTCATTGAAAATTAAAAGGGATTTTTGTTTCCTCTTAGAGAAAATCAAATTTGCTACACTTTTCAATGCATTTCCTTATAAATTAAGCCCCTTATTATTATTATTATTATTATTATTATTATTATTATTATTATTATTATTATTATTATTATTATTATTATTATTATTATTATTATTATTATTATTATGATTAATATTATTATTCGTGAAGAAGAGGTTTTGATTTACACAAAATATTTACAGTTTTGATCACTAAAGGAAATTTAAGAAAACTTTATACTTTTGTTTAATATGTAGTGATGGATTTAATGTAACCTCATTATCACTTTGAAATTTATATGATTTCTCCTTGCTTTTGAATATTATAATTACTAGAGAGTTCTTATCCATTGCTTTTTTTTTTTTTCATAGATGAATGGTCATTCATGTCGCTTACTAATCACAAAAAAAAACTATAAACTATGAAGTATTGCGCGAGCTTTTTATCGTTTTTGATATTCTTTCCAATTTAACACTTAATCCTGTTTTATATCTTCATGCTCTTGTTTTTTTATTTCTGTTATAAGGAAAAATGAAATGCCGAAATTGCTACCACTGCAGAGAGTGAAAGTTCCTTTGTATCACTAAAGATCCGGAGATAAAAGAGTCAAATAGGTCGAAAACTTTTTTTGCTATTTCGAAATTCGAGGAGGTTTTATAATGGGTATATTTGCTTCAAAGATAACAAGATATCTTTGGAAAAAAATTTCAGATATGTTAGCAGAAAACCTTCAAATGGGAAAGGGTGGAAAAAGAAACCTGAAGAGTTTTAAATAATAATAATTACGTATGTTGCAATCCACAACGATCTTAGAATGAAAAGTGCAATTCACTGAAGCGTCAGAAATCCGATTTGTGATGAAATTAAACACTAACATTCTAGATCAATATTATTTAAAAAATTTAACACATTCATTTTGTAGTCACAAGGCGTCAAATTAGTAATAGTAATAGTAATAGTATTTAGGTTTTAAACTCACATTAGAAAAATTGATTTTGGTGGAATGTTATAAAAGAGTTGACAGCGGTTTTTTTAAAAATTAAGTGCAAATGTTAAATGAAATATTAAAGATAAATATGTTCTGAGAGCGAAACTATTGGATGTCAAAAAAAAAAAGAGGAGGAATTAAGTCACAAAGGTTTGAGACAACTAAAAACTTTGGTCAGAATTATTATTATTATTATTATTATTATTATTATTATTATTATTATTATTATTATAACTAGGGATTCTCCCTGTTGTTATTTTCATGACATGGTACAGCCGCATCCCAGTGAGCTGTGGTGATCCCTGTACATTTTCATTAAAAAAAAAATTTTTATTTATTATTATTATTAGTAGTAGTAGTTGTTGTTGATGTTTAGTTATTTATATTTTATTAAATTTATCAGAAAGTAAAAACTTTGACCACAGAATTGGAAGGGAGCATATCTTGGGAAGGAATCGATTACCTCGTGGAAAATCTCTTGTGGGAACAGAACTTGACAGGTTCTTCTGACAACCCAATCAAAATTTACAGAATGAAGGTGAAACTTTGTATTATTTTAATTTTTTATTATTATTATTAGATAGTTATTCATTTTTGGTGTAAAACTAACTTTTATGCTTGAATATACAGGCATCCCTTTCTATTGTGGGCGAGGAGCAAAGGCATATATTTCAAGCTGTCCAAGAATTGTACGACACTGAGGCAACGGAGTTGTGGAAGGAAGAGGAGAGAAAATGTCGATTTATATTTATAGGTATATATATATTTTTTTTTTTTTAATTTAAAATTTTAAATACAAATTGTCTTCATTCCGTTTAAAAAATTGCTTACGAATTGAATTATTAAATATAAAATACATATTTAAATATGATAATAGATAACAGTAGAATTTTTTCATACATTAATCTAGGTTTTAACTAACAGACTTTTATGTGGGTTTAGTCTCCTAAATACTTAGCTTATATTTTTCCCGTTATAGATCATATTTTTTCATAAATGTTACATTTTTTGTATTAGAAATTTGAACTTTAAACCCTTGATATATTATTATTGTATTTAATAATAATAGTAGTAATAATAATAGTTATATGTATTTCAGGTGAAAATCTCCATCCAGAAAAGTTAGAAGAATTCTTATCAAAACTTGTAAATAAATGTAAATAAATTTTTTGTAAATTAAATTTTCAAAAAATCAGTTGTTAGTGTATTACTTAATATATTTATATAATCATTAAATCGCATTATATAGTCACATTACACTAAATTAATAATTTTTAAGTATTTAGTTACCTTCAAGAAAGAGAGCATATAAGAAAGGTGGTAGTTTAAAGTAAGTTGGGAGGTGGAGCCATGAAACAACAAGGTTTTCGGATGGAGTCGGGGTAAAATATTTTTATGCTTGGCTGATGTGCAACCTTGTCATGATTAAAATGTTAAAAAATTTCGTATTTGAAGATGTAAGTGAAAAATGAGGAAATAATAAATCTTTATTTTTAATTTTCTTAAACAATGATTCTATAACTGTAAACAAATCAGGATTTATAGCAGCCAGAATCGAGGACGGTAAAAAAAATCCAGCTCCAGAGGCCGTTTTTAAAGGTTTTTTTTTTTTTTTTTTTAACTTAATAAATAGTTCTTGTTAACTAGTAAACATTATAAAGAAACTAATTGAGATAAATTTCAGCCTTGGCTGCATCGGGTGCCCTGTTTGGTTATCCACTGTAGATACTTTCAAATTGATTCACAAAAGCAAGAGTTCCTCGAGGGATTGCTGAGAGTTATGGGATTTAGCAAAAGATAAAAGTTTTATGTATTTCCCGCGTATTGAAAGGTCCTGCAGGCTATTGACCACAATTAGGGTACACGTAAATCACTTTCACAAAAGGGGTTTCGTGAGATTAATTAATTGATTTTCATTTGAGGTAGTTAAATGATTCACAAATGTTTGAAGACTACTACTTTTGAGCAATATGATCATCAAGAGCATTTACTATACGCCGCAGTGTTTGTACTTACTGTAAATATCTTCTTGGTGCAACTACCGAATTGTGGCTCGTTTCCATGCTTTTTCCAGTCTCTCCATCAGAAGAAAGGGAATATTAAATCTTTTTCTTTTTTTTCTTTATTTTTTTTTTTGGTAAAGTAAAACTACAACTTGTGTCAGATGAATATATGCACTCCTTATTAGCAATGTGAAAAAAAGTAAGCAAGGTTACGATTTAGCAAATGAAGACAAACGTTCCCTAAATCTTTAAATATTTCGGTATCCCTAAGACTTGGATAAAGCTTCCTGAAAACTTTACAAATTTATTTTTAAGCTTTCAAACTTAGGATAGTCAGTAAAATTAGAGGATAAATGTAGTTTTAGATTTTGTCTGAACTACCGTACAAAAGTTAATGCAAATTGTTCCCCTTATAAAAAACTTTATTAATTTTAACACACCAATCTCTTCTAGTTCTGCCATAGATAATTTTTTCTCTATGGTGAAAGCGCACTTGAGCACAGTAGAGTAGGTTGAGTGACGAGCATATCAAAATATGCGAATGTTATGATATTATAATTAAGTAGTCCTATACTGACATATTGGATAGTTAATATTGTATATATTTGTATTATGCAAATTTATTTTTTTTATTTTATAAACCATCGCTCGCAACTGCCTTATTTCGGTAGACGTTGCTATCGCTGCCGATACTTTAAAGTATCACGTACTCACACACATACGCATATATATATATATATATATATATATATATATATATATATATATATATATATATATATATATATTATATATATATATATATATATATATATATATATATATATATATATATATATATATATATATATATATATGCTAAGGAGATTTATTTCTATGAGGAAAGAAAATAGTAAAATGGGGGAGACAAACTAGTTTCTCTTGATTGGGAGAAGTTTGATTCTTGTGTGAAAATTACATTATGTACTTGCTACATTTTCATTGGCTTGGTTTTGGTGTAAAGCTCCTGTTCATGGCGTCTCTTTTAGAAAAGTTGGTGGAACTTTAATTTTACTTTCGAGATTAGGCTGCATAGAGTGTTGAATAATTTTGGTATTGAAGTTATTGTTAATTTGTTATTTATTATATTTTAGTAATAAAATTCTTGAAAGTCATTAAAAAAAAATTTTTTTTAAGTTAGCGAAACAACAATTGCAAATGACTACACAACAAAAATCGATCGCGAAAATTAAAACCCTCCCAAAAAAATACAGTAACAAAAGCCCATCTTGAAAGAAGAGCCTCCAATCTATTGTGAAGAAGAGTAATTTTGTCCCTCTTCATTAAGCACTGCGGCGATCATGGCACCTTTTCAAGATTGGAACCCTCCATAAAATGAAATTGACATCTCGATCCCCTCGATCCCCTTACTTTCATCGCCCCTTTTTTTTGTCAACTCCAAACCTCTTGTGTATACCGACAATGACTCGCTTTCCCTTTGTTCGCTTTGAAGACGCACGCAATGGAGAAAAACTCGCTGATTTTGGTTGGTTGGTTGGTGAAGTGCAAAAAATAAAATTTTATTTCAAGAATTGCAATCACTTTATCTTTCTTGAAAGGAGAAAGAATGAGCCGAAAAATTAAATAAATAATTAATAATATATATATTATATATTATATATATATATAAATATTTATATATATATAATATTAATATATATATATATAATATTTATATAATATATATAATAATATAATATATATATATATATATTATATATAATATATATATATATATATATATAGTATATATATTTATTATTATATATATTTAGTGAACTTAATCTATGCTTAGTTACTTTTTGTAGCGGTTGGCCTTGTTTCGGTCAATTCTAATCCAGCACACTTGAAAAGTTCGCTTTCTTCCATTCCCGCTGTAACGAACTGTTTTGACGCAGTTTATTACTTAGAAGGGAGAGCATCACCAGCTCTCGAAGCGTGTGGTTCACTCGCTCTGAACTGGTGGTGGCCTGAAGGGCAATATTTTGTCTGCCTGGAGGGACGGCATACGCCCTCGTAGGTGAAGTCCGCTCTCATAAACAACACAAAAAAAATATTACTTAGAAGCACTCGTCACCAACTGTAATTTGAGTGAAACTTTTGCCACTTGTGGCATTGTTTATGTGTCTTCCTATGCAGCAGCACAACCTACTGCATTCCTCAAAGCTGAATTTCGTCTAGTAAAGTTTATTTCTGAAGTGGAAGGCTATAGCTATACGTACCAAAATCTGGAGAATGAATTATACTCACCGAGACTAGTCCGAGCATTCCAACTTAATTTCAACAGAATTTTCAGCTTCCGTGTAACTTCCTGAGTCTTGTAGCCCATCAGTGGCCAGCTGTTGTGGTTGTTGTGGCTGCTAGTTATGTTTTGAACTTTGTTAATTAATTGTGATGTTGAGCCTTTGAAAATTTATTTTTTGTAATAATATGAATACACCTCTGGTAAAACTGTTTCCTTCCTGTAACTGGCCCACTAATATATATATATATATATATATATATATATATTATATATATATATATATATATATATATATATATTATATATATATATATATATATTTATATATATATATATATATATATATAATATATATATGCGCTCTCCAGAGCCCTACATGTTGTCCACTGGGGTTGAAAAATTTAAATTGCTTGATCGGATTTGAGATCGATATTATCCGAAAATAGAATGAAAAGTGTTCCAGATTTTCCCTATTGAGTTATGTAGGAATGAGTATGAAAAACAATTAAGTCTGGGATCAGGATAAGCCTAAGTTATAAAAAGGAAGAGATAAGATAGTCGCACGAGTTCTCAAAAGAGGAAGTATGCGATTATAGAATTCAGAAGAAGAGTGACCATTGTAATAGCAAAGTAAAGCGAAGGCTAGATAGATTGCATGGAAAAAATTAGTGAGGGCAATAGAGTTAAAAGTCGAAATATCTAAGATTCATATTTTCTAAAAGATTTGTGTGAGTAGATCCAACATATATATATAGTTATGCGATATATACTCTGTATTTATCGCATAACTAATAGATCAAGTAAAAGAGGTTGTGTGAAAAAATTACTAAGATGCATTAGAACACTAACTTTTAAGAATTATTTTTAGTGAGGAAAAAAATGTGATCCTTCCAACGAAGATTAAGAGAAAAGGAATATTAAGAAAAAGAAGATATGTGATACATATTCCATACGGGGATGAAGGACTCCCTATTCAGAGCAAGCAGCTGGGGTGATGTTAAAAAAAAATTACCCCAACCACTTAGCTTATTTATTGAGGAGGAAATATGATCCTTTGAAGAAAAATCACGAAAAAGGGAAATACCAGAAGAATTAAGAAAATACAAAGGTTTTGAGTTATGTGTTTTATAAGAAAATATTTTAGTTGTGCTGAAGATTTTTATCTAATATAGAGATGAAAGAACTTAATTTTTTTGAAACTTTGAAAACAGCTGTGATTTCTCTGTCTCAATTAGAATACGAGAAAGATCAAAGGTTAGCTGCCCCATTGTCGCTCTCCTAGCATAAGCGATTTGATGTTTTGGGAAGGGGAGGGCAACTCTCAAACTGAAAGGAATAATGAAAGGTAGAGTCATCGGCATAAGAATGGGTATAAGGAGGTTATTAATGAAAAGTAGAAAAAGAGTTCATAGTAGAACAGAATCTTGAGAAACACGTAAGTAAAAATAAGCTTAAAGTATGAAAGGTGGTTGTCTAAAACAGCTGCTATAGAGAGACTGGAAAAGAAATCAGGGTAAAGGTTATAAAGAAAAGAATAGATACCGAAATAGGAAAGTTGAAAAATCAAAGCTTTATCCTAGACTTTATTTGAAAGATTCCGTACATCCAAAACTGTAGGAAAATATTCATCGAAGAGAAGATAACCATGAGACGGAGACATGGGACACAAGACCACCAGTTGAGCTTTCCTGCCGCAGCCATACAGAAGATCTGAAATAAGATTATAAGAATCAAGATGCTTCCAAATCATTTCCTGTTAAGGACAGATTTCAAAACTTCGAAATAATCGACAGTCGAATATGTATGGCGATAGTTTGAAAGTACATAAAGAAGGGTGACTGTTTTTTCATACAAATTGAATGAGAACATTCTTCCAGCAGGAATGAAAGGTTAAAGTTACTATGCACAGACAATAAACGAAGTAGGTCATCAAGCCAGAATTCAGTTCAGAAGCCCAAGTTTTGAGAGTCTCAGCTGGAATACAATGAGAACTGCACGCTTTTTTCAAACTAGTATCTTTAATTAAAAAAAAAAAACTAAGTATATTAGGCATTAATGAGCTTGAGGAATTTTGGGAAGGAGAAATAAACTCCGGAATCGTCTAAAATGGAATTAGAACAGTATAGAACATCAAACGGATTGAGAGAAGTATTCAGCTTTAGTAGAATATATAATATATATATATATATAGATATATATATATATATATATATATATATATATATATATATATATATATATATATATATATATATATATATATATATATATATATATATATATATATATATATATATATATATATATATATATATATATATATATATATATATATATATATATATTATATATATATATATATAATATAATAATATAATATATATTATATATAATATATATATAATATTATATATATATATATATATATATATATTATATATTAATATCCTCTCCTCACCCTTCTTCCACTATAAAATGCTCGTCTAATTTTCAGGAACAAACTACTTGATATCCCGAAATTTAGGTTTAGTTTATTATTATTATTATTATTATTATTATTATTATTATTATTATTATTATTATTATTATTATTATTATTTTTGCGTAAATTTTAAAAATTCTTAAAATAATATATTCATTATATAAAAGAAATAAATATTTATATTCTCTCTCTCTCTCTCTCTCTCTCTCTCCTCTCTCT
Source organism: Armadillidium nasatum (assembly GCA_009176605.1). Lineage (NCBI taxonomy): Eukaryota > Metazoa > Arthropoda > Malacostraca > Isopoda > Armadillidiidae > Armadillidium > Armadillidium nasatum. The sequence goes on from SEYY01000565.1 coordinate 195,611, forward strand.
CTCTTTCTTTTATATATATTATATATATATATATTATATATATATTATATATATATATTATATATATATATATATATATATATATATATATATATATATATATATATATATATATATATATATATTATTATGTATATATATATATATATATATATAATTATATATAATATATATATATATATATATATATATATATATATATATATATATATATATATATATATATATATATATATATATATATATATATATATAATATATACTATATATATATATATATATATATATATATATATATATATATATATATATATATATATATATATATTATATATATATATATATATATATATATATATATATTTTATTTTTTTCAATTTTTTTATTTTTTTTTTTTTTTTTGAAAATTATATTTTTATTAGGTGTTCAAATTTTCTTTCATGATATATAAAGTTTCCTCTTCCGCAAATTTCCCTTCGCTCTGATTTCCTTTCCGGTCTTTCAATAACATTAAAATGTTTAGCTCTAACAAAAGCTTATCATATATATTTTGAGATATTCAAGGCTGACTTCCATGAGAGATATTCCTTTTGTTTTACTATACCATTAGACCAGGGTTTCTTAACCTTATAAAGCCGTGCATCCATCAAAAAAGCCAAAACACCAAACGAATAACCTCACGACCCCCTAATTATCTATTATACCTGGTTGTTGCCAAATTCAAAAGTGCATATTAGATATTTATTATACGGTTGATTAATAAATTTGAAATATTCACGACAATTATTTTATGAAGACAAAATAGTTTTAGTTCAAGTATTTTTAATATTTATTGGCTTAAGGAAATTTTAAAAGTACGAATTTCATGGTTTAATTTTAATGAAAAGATAGAAAAAGATTTTTACAGTACATTATATGTTTTGTTTTTTGTAAACCCACTGCGAGTCCCCGTATGTGATCACGAACCCCACGTTGACGAACTCTGCATTAGACTAATAAGTCACAGACCTGTTGAACTATAGAACAATCCTTCTTAATGACTTCGGACTAATTAGATAAATATTTTATCTATAGAAACAATTAAGAAATTATTATAGAAACAATTATATATAATTGTTTTCCAAAGAGAGTTGAACAATGTTGCAGAAAATTGGTTCAAAGAGTTTTTGTATTGTGAAGCGCACAAAATCAGCTTTTCAGATTCTTTTTTTACTCTATTTTATTGTTATTGAATTATTTTTTTTTCTTATATTTATATTATCTTTTTTAGTAAATGATTATTTTCTTGAAAAAGAGGTTTCATATCTTTATTCTCAACTATTCGTTGAATATATATATATATATATATATATATATATATATATATATTATATATATATATATATATATATATATATATGTATATATTATATATATTATTATATATATATATATATATATATATATATATATCCCGAATATAAGGTAAGGGCGATGCAGGAGAATGTAAAAACTATAGGGCATCTCCCTATTAGATCACATGGC
>SEYY01000566.1:0-26621 GCA_009176605.1 Armadillidium nasatum
GAAACTTCTTATTGATGAATAAAATTCTATATTGTATTGACTTTATTAATAAATCTATAAAATAACGTTTCGGCCTTTTTGGCCGTCATCATGATTTAAATAAAAATTTTTTTAAATGGCATAATAAAGTTATAAAAGTCACAATGGATCTACTATATAATATATATAACAAAAAAAAAAAAAAAAAAAAAAAAAAAAAAAAAAAAAAAAAAAAATATTAATAATAACACAAATAAACACATATAATAAATGAACCTAAGAACTGTAAAAACGTAAGTGAAGAAGTGTAATGTATAATTACGGATGAATAATTAACAATAAAATGAGAATTAAGAATAATGATTATGTTTTTATCAAAATATCAGACATTGCAAATTAAAAAGGGTGCACAACAAAATAATATTTAATCGGATGAACTATTGGTAGCGTGACTGCTAGGTAACTGGAATAAACTTAAATGATAGACAAAATGTAAAAAATGACACCGACGTACAAACACATAAACAAAAGCAATATATGGTTATAAAATAAAATAATAATATATACATAATACATGGTTATAAATTATAAAGATAATAATTTTATATACATAACTAAAAAAAAAAAAAAAAAAAAAAAAGAATAAATAAATAATTAAAAATAAACATGAAAAAAAAATCTATTGCAAATACAATAATATGCATACTCGCTCACATGTATACACACATGTATATACATATATACTTACAAACACAAATATATGCATATAAATAGATCATAAATACATAACATACTTCCATACATACACATATACAGATAATACATTATATAAGCTAACATACTAAGTATAGATTTAAGGGCTACGATTATGGACTGAGATGAGTTGCACACTCAGAATGATGTCTGATGGAATCAGGACTATAACAATATAAGAAGTTGAACAATTGAAGCGTTCCAAAGTGTAATGAGTGCTGGCAAGTAATATGGAATAAAAGATATGATTAAGTAACAAAATTTAGAGAGAGGTGACAAGTAAGGGCATAGTAGAAAGATTATTGTTGAGGTCTGGTTTTAATTTATGAATAAACAGTGATTCAAGGATACGGAGTGAGTTGGAATTAGAGTGTGAAGATAGAACCGAAAAATGTTTTTGAAGAATAGAGGAATGACAGGAAAGAGAATTATTGCGTATAGCAGAAAAAGGAGGTGAAGATAGGGGAATAGAAGTACGTGATGATATACCCTGGTGCTCGCAGATGCGAGTACGTAAGAGCCGAGTGGTAGATCCAATGTAGCCTCTAGACTCTAAAGCATAGAGGACAAGAATATTTATAAACCACATAGGCTGACAGGGCGGGAGGAAGAGCTGATTTATACCGGAAAAAGGAGGAGATTTTGAATGGGGTGTTGTAACTAAATCTGATTCTATATATATTTATATATAATATATATATATATATATATATATATATATATATATATATTATATATATATATATATATATAGAGAGAGAGAGAGAGAGAGAGAGAGAGAGAGAGAGAGAGAGAGAGAGAGAGAGAGAGAGAGAGAGAGAGAGAGAGAGAGAGAGAGAGAGAGAGAGAGAGAGAGAGAGAGAGAGAGAGAGAGAGAGAGAGAGAGAGAGAGAGAGAGAGAGAGAGAGAGAGAGAGAGAGAGAGAGAGAGAGAGAGAGAGAGAGAGAGAGAGAGAGAGAGAGAGAGAGAGAGAGAGAGAGAGAGAGAGAGAGAGAGAGAGAGAGAGAGAGAGAGAGAGAGAGAGAGAGAGAGAGAGAGAGAGAGAGAGAGAGAGAGAGAGAGAGAGAGAGAGAGAGAGAGAGAGAGAGAGAGAGAGAGAGAGAGAGAGAGAGAGAGAGAGAGAGAGAGAGAGAGAGAGAGAGAGAGAGAGAGAGAGAGAGAGAGAGAGGCTTGATTTTGATTTTCAAAATCAAAATCATGATTTTGATTTTAAAATCACAAAATTCCAGCTAATTTTGATTTTCATTTAAAATCAAAATTCTAACTGATTTTGATTTTCAAACTACATCAAAATCACCAAAATCACTTGTAAGATAGTTAATCTCAAGCGATGTAAAATTAGAAGAACTACTTTTCTTTACTCTGAGCTATGTTCAATTCGGGTCAGTACTTTTCAGTCGCTTACTTTTTTTCCTTCCAATTATCTTTCTTTCCCTCTTTTTTATTAATTAAAATAACTTGAAGGCCGCTTGTGATCTTATTGTTGTTGTAATTTCAATTTTATCGCGCAATAGACGAAACTCCAAAAACAGAGAGAAAACTAGTTTTCCTTCTCAGTTAGCATCGATATAGGGCAACCCTCTTCAGTATTGTCTTTCCCACGTTTGTGATAAATCTTATTTTCACGTAGTCAATTTTTACCATTTATAAAAATTTAATTAATCAAGCCTATATATATATATATATATATATATATATATATATATATATATAATATATATATATATATATATATATATATATATATATATATATATATATATATATATATATATATATATATTAGTGATGGATCGGATGTCATATTTTCCAATTCGCGGTTGCGGAAGCGGTTGCGGATGTTGAATTTTGGAGAAGTGCGGATGCGGATGCGGATGTTGAATTTTCGAAAGTGCGGATGCGAATGCGGATGTGGGTGTTGAATTTTCGAAAGTGCGGATGCAGATTTTGAATTTTCGAAAAGTTCGGATGCGGATGCGGATGTTAATTTTGATGAGGATGCGGATGCGAATGCGGATGTTAATATATATATATATATATATATATATATATATATATATATATATTATATATATATATATATATATATATATATATATATATATATATATATATATATATATATATATATATATATATATATATTTCACTATCACCTTTCCCACTTTCGTGAGGTGGTGCCCGCCACAATTCCCTTATAAACATAACTATTCTTACCTTTCAACGCTTTCACCACCTCCCTCCATCTCTGTCTCCACAAATCTTCTTCCCTCGTCTAAACTCAAATTCCTTCCATCAAAATCACTCTCACTCCATCCATCCATCTCCACTTCGGCTTTCCCCTCCCCCTACCCTTCCCCTATCTACATCGGATCTACGTACCTTGCCAAACATTCTGTTCTCTTTCATTCTTCACATATGCCCAAACCATTTTAGCACATCCTCCTCCTCTCTATCAATTACACCCTTCTTCCATTTACACATCTCCCTTATTCTTTCATTTCTAATCCTATCAATCCTTCTCAATTTATATATCGCGCTCAAATCTTTCATCTCAAAGACATTGAAACTTTTTCTCGACCGAGCACTTATCGTCTATGTTTCACACACATTCAATACAGAAGGTGAACACATACATTCAAACATTCTTATCTTTATTTCTTTCGAAATTTTTCTTTCTTCCATACTTTTCTTAGGCCCCCCAATACTTTCATTCCTTCTACCACTCTGTTCTTTATTCCTTTTTCAGTCCCACCATTACCTTCCACCCAACATTACTAGATATTTGAATTCATTCACCTCCTCAAGTTTCCATTCTCACACTTCTACAAACCAATTCCTCCCTCCACATTTCCTCATCCCCACCTCCAATCCTCATAACTTTATTCTTCGCTGGATTGAATTTCAATCTCGTGTTTGCACATTTCCCTTCAAACTCTCTCACAAGTATTCTCATCTTTTCTCCAGATTCTGCCACCAACACATGCCGCATCATCTGCAAAAAGTAAAACATTCACCTTCCATATTTCTCAACGTAATACTCTTCCCTTCTCTCTCCATTTTTCTAAGTAAACCATTCATCAATAGATTAAATAACATGGAGATATTACAAACCCCTGTCTCAATCCCACTCCTATGCTAAACCAATCCGATAGTTCTCTCTTACACCCTCACTCTTGATCTACAATTCGCATGATATATTACAAACCCCTGTCTCAATCCCACTCCTATGCTAAACCAATCCGATAGTTCTCTCTTCACCCTCACTCTTGATCTACAATTCGCATTATATATATATATATATATATATATATATATATATATATTATATATATATATATATATATATATATATATATATATATATATATATATATTAGTGATGGATCGGATGTCATATTTTCTAATTTGCGGATGCGGATGCGGATGTCGAATTTTTGAAAGTGCGGATGCGGATGCGGATGTTGAATTTCCGAAAGGGCGGATGCGGATGCGGATGTTGAATTTCCGAAAGTCCGGATGCGGATGCGAATGCGGATGTTGAATTTTCGAAAATGCGGATGCGGATGCGGATGTTGATTTTTGTGCGGATGCTCCGCATCCTCGCATGCGGATGCCATCACTAAATATATATATATATATATATATATATATATATATATATATATATATATATATATATATATATATATATATATATATATATATATATTATATATATATATATATATATATATATAATTTCCTGCGCTAAGCGATTTGAATAATCAATACGAAATATTACAATTGGTTCGGTAAATTTAAGAGGCAAAAATAATTTTAAAAATTTCTAATCCATTTATTCAAATGGTTCTATTATTATTATTATTATTATTATTATTATTATTATTATTAAAAGTTTTATTTTTATTTTTTTTATTTCTATTACTAATATATTTTTATAATATACTACTACTACTACTATTACTAGTTCTTATTACTAATGTTAGTAGTGGTAGCATTCTTGGTGGGATTACGGTGGAATGTCTTGCTGTTCCGATTTCACAGTTCCCAACATCATTTACAAATGAAAACGATACCAACATCAGCGGAAGTTAATTTTCAGTTAAAAGTTGCCCACTTTAAACCTTCGCTATTTGTTTTACCACACTAAACTCAAATTATCAGGAATCTCCTTTTATCTCTCTTTTTGTTTCCGTTCCGTTCCTTTCCAACCCCCTCCCTCCCCCACTCTTCTTCATCATCTAGAATAATTATTATTATTGATAATTATTATTTCTGAATTATTATTAATATAATAATAATTCTAGAATCTTCTTCCTCTTCTTCTTCAAGAATCTTCTTCTTCTTATTATTATTGATTACTATTATTATTTCTGGAATTATTATAATAATTCTAGGATTTTCTTCTTTTTCATCTAGAATCCTTTTCTTCTTCTTCTACTACTACTACTACTACTTCTATTTCTATTACTTCTTCAACTACTACTACTATTACTATTGTTTTTTCTTCTAAAAAGTTGCTGTGCACTATAATATTTTCTGAAAGTAATTTTGGAAGCGATTTTGATTTTAAAAATCACCATTTTTAAGGGATTTTGATTTCGATTTTAAAATCATTGTTTTGTGGTGATTTTGATTTTGATTTTCAAAATCACTAAATTTAGCGATTTTGTCCATCCTATATATATATATATATATATATATATATATATATATAATATATATATATATATATATATATATATATATATATATATATATATATATATATATATATATATATATAATATATATATATATATATATATATATATATATATATATATATATATATAAAATGTCTCCTCTGGTGGGCAAAGGCCGGAGGCCTACCAAATTCCACCAGAGTTGGGAAACATTCTGAATCTCGTCGCTAATATGACACATATCATTAATTTGAGAACAATAGTAATAATTGCTATACCCAGATGGTTGTAAAAATTTAATGTTGTAATCTTCAAAGTTTTCGTCATATAAAATGAACCCTACCCACTTTTCATCTTTGAAATTACAGACAATATAGTTTCCATTTTTGGGTTTGATAGGGACTTCGAGAGTTTGCTTTTTTTGATTCTTTACAGTCTACTATTTGCCTTTCTTCATCGACACTATCGCATGACAATTCAAAAACTTCAATATTTTCGTTAGTTCCCGGGAGATCCTATGAAATTTCTGTGTTCCTACAATAGGGATTGCACTATTAAATCTTGCATTAAGGATTATTTTCTTTTATTTGTTCTAAAGTTGTATAAAAAAAATGTAATACATTTTCCAAGATTTTCTTTGCAGAACGAACATATTTCTGGATGATAAAATAAATACGATTGATGTTCTTCTTCGCAGACTTGCTCTTGCTAAACCTCGTTTCACTATTCCACCTATTCTATCACAGGCACTTTTACAATGTGATGTTGCAAAATAGTGCCATTCACATTCAATCCCAAAATCCTCCGCATATTTACAAATATTTATAAAATTATATGTTTTTATATTGTCCTAAACATCCATAACTAAAGTAATGAATTCTTTTAATCTTAGGGTATGCTGACTTAATTTTAGGGATAAGTGTACAGAGAAATGTGTAAACCATTATTGTGTTATGCTTGGTTTCTATTATTAAAAAACAATAGCTACATGGTGTTACTTCATCGTCTTGATATTTTCTCACATAGGCAACAAATTGATGAACTGTACTATAAATGAGTAACTCTCTGAAAAATCTCCAAGAATAATAATTTTCTTTTCATTTAGATTCATCTTAAGTTTTTATAATGATGTCTTGTTAAGTTCTTATTGTAGCTTGCTTTTATTTTAGCTAGATAATGATGTCTTGTTAGTTTGAAAATATTTTTGCTTAGAGTTTATAATAGAAAATCTCCAGATGTTTCCGGTTTTTCTTTCAAACGGTAATGACTACTTGTTACCCATTACTTATGTTTAAAGTATTGTGTTATTTATTAATTTAATGGACCTAAAAAAATTCTCAATCCCATTATTTGGGCAATTTTTGAAACACTGCATCGTGCAGTCCCTGTTTTCAGTGTAGCATACACTTTTCTCAATTAACATTTTAAATTTCTATTAGAATCACTCAATATTTTAATTTTTTTTACAATTCTTTTTCACCAGTTTCATCATTCTTTACACTTAAGCAGTCTTTTTCCTTCCCAAGGCAAATTCTGCTGATTTCATCTGACTTGCAGAACATAATTACGTAATCTTTTGTGCTTTGTTATAACTTTGCCCTTTGACATGTTAGGAATTTCTGGAATAATACCATATTGTTTCTTTATTTTCCAACTTTTCTTTGCTAAATAAGATGTGGTTTAAAATAAATCTTTTATTTCTTCTATTTTAAAAGGAGAAATGATTAAGATCTTCACTTTTCGATTATAATTGTCTCTTTCATGGAAGGCAAATGCCTTTAGAACATTTAATCTGAAATATGGGATAAAAGGATTTGTTTTTTTTTTTTTTTTTTTTTTACAGAAAATATATACATACATTTATACATGTAGGGTCTATTTAATAAAATTTTGATATTTTGAAAATTAAGATTTATTAACTTTTACAGATAAAGAAATTTTGTATTTATTCTGGGTTTCTTTCCCCAACATTTTACGGCAGTTGATACATAAAATTTTATTCATTGAAAGGCTTTCACATTTTACTTGTAGTTATGGGCTTATAGTTCTTAATTGCTATGAAATTCTTTTTATGCTTCCTTAAGGGATCTGCGCAAACTTTTGCATCTTTTGGATTTTAATTGTTGATATTTTTAAAAATTCTATAAATGAATTTTATCTGAAATATTTTTTTTTTTTTAAAATATCAGAAAATACAAAAGACTTGAGTTATTTTATAACATTTTTACTCATTATTAAAATTACATTCCTTTTTCATTAATTTTTTACATAACTTAAATAGCTCATACAAATACTTTAATTGCTTTTTTGATTGATAAACTTATTTAAAAAACAAAAAAACAAAAATTGATTTCACCTTCCAAGAGGGGGTGGGGGAATGGGAAAATTTTTAAAATTGGGGAACTTTTTAACTGTTCATTGTAGAATCAATATATTACCATCAGTAGATGCGTCTAGTCTTTCTGATTTCAAATATATATGTGAGGTTTATTTTGAAAATTAAGGTAAATATGAGCCCGCGAAGTTAGAGAGTAAAGACTCCCCCCCCCCCCAAAAAAAAGTTTTGGAACTCCATAACTCAAAAGTATTTGCCACAGAACATTTTTACTTGAACCCAGTGGGTTTTCAAGGTAAAATAAGCATATACACCAATTTTTATAAAACTCCAAGACCTATTGGTGTTAGCCTTTGGTTGATTTGTCCTGGAATGCCCTATAAGATGAATATTACAGGCCAGAAAAGTGGTTCTTGATGATTCGCCATGGCTTAAAATTTATACAGAGAAAGTTCATATCAGTACAAGCCTAGTCTGCACACCAGTGATGGGCAAATCCAAATCTAAATTTGGATTCGAAATTTCAAATCCAGATTTAGATTCGGATTCGAAGGTGCCGGATTCGCATTCGGGAATTCATACACTATCAATAGTTTCCAAGATCACAGACCTTCCGTTTTTTTCTTAAATAACGTTTTTGTTGTTTTATCAATATAGGCAAAATTTTCAGGAGCACTGTAAGAAAAAAACCTTGTCTTAACCAATAATATTCTCGTTGGTTAATATGTATCCCTAGAAAATGGTTCAGACTCAAAAAAGTTTTGGAAATTTTTATTTTTTATTTTTTTAATTTTGTAAAAAATATTTTGGCCGTTTTCCTTGCAATACATATCAAAATTTCCCTCAAATAATTTTTTTTAGATATAGGTTTTGTACTGTGTTCCTGATAGTTTGGGACAGATCGATCATGCGACAAGACCCTAGCGTCAAAAAAAAAAAAAAAAAAAAAAAAAAAAAAAAAAAAAAAAAAAAAAAAAAATATGGGTTGTGAAAAACCTAAAATTTCTCTACAATCCCTTCTTTTTTGTTATATTTTTGTCTCTGAAAGGTGTGGGCCAAATTTCTTTTTTTTTGTCTCCATAAAGACCTTGTATTCAATTTATTTTAAAACAAGTTTTTAATATATATTTCAAGAAAAAAGGTTCAAGGAAAATAATTTGGAAAAATGAAATTTTTAAAAATTTTTTGAATATTTTTTTTTTTAAAGATCTAATTAAAAAAAAAAAAAAGTGTCCAATTATTTTTAAGATATGTTTTCCTCCAGTGTCTATAAAAAATTTGGGCTTGATTGGGGCAAAAAAAAAAAAGTGCTACTAAAGGGCCAACTTTTTGGCCCTACGGAAATTTTACAAGAATGCAAAAAATATGCATCTCGCCCAATAATGAACATTCCCCAAAATTGATGGTGGTGTCTCCAAGATTAAATATTTTATTCCAAAAAGAAAATATCCAAAAATTTGCTTCTCCTTAATTTTGTAAAAAAAAAAAAAAAAAAAAAAAAAAAGAAGAAGAAGAAGACATTAGTAGCAATTCAAATCCCGATTCAGATTTGGATTCAAGTTTTTTTTATAGATTCGAATTCGAATTCGGATTCAAGGATTTCAAAAAATGCTGAATTTGGATTCGGATTCGAATCCGAAAGTTGAAGAATTCGCATATCACTGCTGCAAACGCTGTATCTGAAGAATCAGATTTTTAAGGATGGTGTATGATGATATTCGGGTAAACACAGTACATTATAAGTGGATTACCCCAGTGATGCTTCATCAGATTGATCCTCCTTCAAAGAGCAGCTCCCTGGTGTCAGGAACATCAGGTATGAGTGGAACGTTATCCGTCGATGAGGTGGAAGGTGAGACGGGTCCGCCTGTGCCTGGTGAAGCCAGTTCGGATGCATTCTTGTACTAACTGATATTAGCTCGGAGGACTCCCAGGTGGGAGCAGTTGGTGTTACTGGGGGTGAAACAATATTGAACAGGTTGAGGAAGAGACATTGGTTTCTGCAGATGATGAAGCTGTTAGATGAAGTAGGGTTCTTGAGTTTCGAGTCTCTTGAGGGGTTGATGATGAGTGGCTCAGATATGTCTCCAAGTATAAAGTTGGTTGGAGAAACTGATAGTTTACACAAATCTGAGGGTCTGATGGTTCGGAACAATGGCAAGAAGTTTCCGGCACAGCTGGAATGTTGTCGTTGACTATGGAACAACTCTAATTAGTTTGCAGGTACCTCCAGAGTATGGAGTCGGTAGTCTTGGGGTGGGATACTAATGTATTAGAGAGACAAGAATTATGGAATGTTGCTCATGGACATCTAGGAGAAAAGTTAAATGGAGTTACTATACCTCCACAGCAGACGGTGTTATATGTGGATTAATTTGTGTTATGGAAAATGTATTTTGATGTAAATGTTTTTGTGGAAAAAAAAATATGTTGTAATTTTTTAACTTTTACTTTGTATTTTTCTTTGCATAGTACTGATATTCTCTTTATTATTACACCTGTTATTTTCTAACTTGTTACTCTGGCGAGGGGCTAAATTATGTACATAAAAATTTTGCTTAATAATTCTAGATTTTGCCAACCATGGCCAAAGGGCAAATAAATTTAATTATAATAAAAGTCTATATCACCTAAATACATCCAATTGCCATGTAAATGAGCAAAGGAATAAATTATATGAAAAAAATATGTAAATAAATTAAAGATATTTAAAAGTACCCACCTACATCATTAAGGTGTTCTATTTTTAAAGTGGACGATAGAGGAAGAGTTTCAATATCAGGAGATAGATCTAACAAAGTGTCCTCTTCTGGTCTGTTTTCAAATTTCACTTGGGCATTTGGTTCATTTTTAATTCTCTCGAAATTTTCTCCACTTTCTAACTTGTATCTACCCATTACACGAGAAAGTTCATCACTTGCCTTAAGTAAGTCTCCTATAATAGAAAATATTACTCTTAATGTAAATAATTTAAAAAAAATAATTTTTTGTTGCTTATATATATATATATATATATATATTATATATATATATATATATATATATATATATAATATATATATATATATATATATATATATATATATATATATATATATATATATATATATAATATATATATAAAAGAAAAGTTCATAATTTTAAGTTAGCTAAAACTCTCGCAGACTAAATACATTAAACCGTCTAGTTTAAAGTTTGCTACCTCTATGCTATGAAAGTTCATAAGAAAAATCCGAAGAGGTGGCTTTTGAATATGGACCGACCGGGGCCCCTGCCCCGGCTAATAATCAGGGAAAACCGGAGCTTACCTGCCGGGATAAATTTGTAAATTATACTTATTAATGGTGGATTAAATCAAACAAAATATAAGAAAATTAAGATAATAATTCCATTATTCCTTCGTTACATATTGGGTGTGAAAAATGTATGCAGCATAAAAGACAATTCATTTACAGTACTTAAGTCACTATTCCCTATAAGAATCTTCTTGAACATTTACATAACTTTTAGAATTTGAGAAAGTGAAATGTTCAGGAACAGAGGGAAGTGACGTTGAATATGTTACTGCTCAAAGATTGTATTTTAAAAACGGTAGCATTTCTACATTCTTTGGTAATGGTTTGATTCTATCTTTTTGAATTGATTTTCCTGCTTTGAATTCTCTTTCACTGGCGCTGGAGCTTGCTCGTGGGCTAAAATATACTCTCGCCAGTGTTGGTAGTGTGGGGAGATCATTCTTGTTTGTTTTCCATAAGGCAATAGAGTCATCGTTGATGTTATTTTTTTTCCATTTTCATACATTTATTCAACTCAGTCAGAGTCAAAGCAGGCTCGGTTAAATTTGGACGTAGTCCTGTACAGAATTATGAATCATCGGAGTCTGCAAGGACAACATACCACGAAGATGAGAATCCAGAAGATTTAGGTTCCTGAGAATTTTTAAATTTTCGTTATTTGAAGTCTTTAAACTTAATTTATTATCACCAGTATTTAACAATGAAACTAGTACTATTAACTATTATATTTACCTCATCAGACTGCAATGGACATTTTTCCATATCGTCCTCAGTATTGAAATTGAACTTTTATTATACAAAATGTGTTATTTCCTGAAAATATTTAAGTGAATGTTGGCTATTCTACTCCTTCCTTATAAGTAAATTAATCTCCATTAAACTTATACTTAATTTTCTTAACATAACACAGTGCTTTTGACCTCTTTACAAATTTTAGGCAACCTCGGCAAAATACCATCCCCAGTCGGTCCATACTCATGAATAACAATTCATAAAGAACAACCTACAAGGACTTCTCCCGACAGCGCCTGAGCGTGAGGCAACATGACCCGGTCTCGGCAATCCTCCGTCTCGCAAACTAAACATATAAGGTCATAATTTTAAATCCACTAAAACTCTCGCAGACTAAATACATTAAACAAGAAGTTTAAAGTTTGCTATCGAGGAATCGAACCCGGGCCCTATAGAGATAGAGTTTTACCTCTACGCTATGACGGTTCAAAGAGAAATCCGAAGAGGAGGCTCATGAATAGCAATTCATGTAGTACAATATGAATTATGACATACAAAAAAAATTATGTAAAAACTATCAATAAATGAATGTAAATTATTATACAATAAGTTTTTATGTAACTGTAGTGTCAAATATATAATGATTCTAAAGACTGGCGGCCAAACTCGCATTCAGTGTCAAAAAATTATAAAATCTGAATCCTGTATAGGGTTTCAGTAAGGAAAAAAAAATTTAAATAAATAAAAAATAGATTGCAAGTATGTAAAGATGAATTATTTTTATATTTTATTTGAAAGATGCAAATATATAACAAAAAATGAGAAAGATTTAATCTTATTTATTCAATTATCTACTATCTCTTCTTCCTCGTAGCTCTCCTCTTGAATTCTGAACAGGGTCATATTCCCTTTCATAAAGATAAATTTTTCAAAATTGCAGAATGCCATAGCTATCCTCTTTGGTCTTAGAATGTCAGAGTCTTGACTAAAATACCTCTCCACATCCACTGAGCTGGCTAATGGGGTATTATACTTAATAAACAAGTCCACCCAGACCTCCTGGTATTCACAAGGAAAATGGTTCCTAGTGAGAGAGGTACTGTGGTGAACATCCAAGGTTTGTCCTAACTTCTCCTCTAGAAGTGTCTGCTGGATAAATGGGGCCTTCAGTTTCTGAAATATTTAGAAATGGTATCAAGAACTCAAATCTTTTTTAAGCTTCATTTGAATATTATGTCAGTGTATTGTGAATATATATGTATATATATATATATATATATATATATATATATATATATATATATATATATATATATATATATATATATATATATATATATATATATATATATATATATATATATATATATATATATATATATATATATATATATATATATATATAAACTTTAATATATCTTGTATATATATATATATATATATATATATATATATATATATATATATATATATATATATATATATATATATATATATATATATATATATATATATATATATATATATATATATATATATTTATATTACTGATGGATAGGATGTCATATTTTCTAATTTGCGGATGCGCATGTCGAATTTTGGAGAAATGCGGATGGGGTGCTGATGTTGAATTTTCGAAAGTTCAGATGCGGATGTTGAATTTTCGAAAAGTGCGGATGCGGATGTTAATTTTGATGAGGATGCGGATGTTAATTTGATGAGGATACAAATGTGTATGCCATCGCTATATATATATATATATATATATATATATATATATATATATATATATATATATTATATATATATATATATATATATATATATATATATATATATAATATATATATATATATATATATATATATATATATATATTTCACTATCACCTATCCAACTTTCGTGGGGTGGTGCCCACCACAATTCCCTTACAAACATACCTATTCTTACCTTTCAACCCCTTTCACCACCGCCCTCCATCTCTCTCTGTCTCAACAATTCTAAACTAAAATTACTTCCATCAAAATCTCTTTCACTCCATCCATCCATCTCCACTTCGGCCTTCCCTTCCCCCTGCCCCTATCCACATCGGATCTAAGTACCTTTCTCACCATTCTGTCCTCATTCATTCTACACATATGTCCAAACCATTTTAGCATAGCCTCCTTCTCTCTATCTATTACACCCTTCTTCCATTTATACATCTCCCATATTCTTTCATTTCTTAATTAATCTTCTCAATTTATATATCACTCTCAAACCTTTCAATCTCAAGGACATTGAAATTTTTTCTCGCCTGAGCACTTATCATCCATGTTTCACAACCATATAATACAGAAGGTAAACACATCATTCAAACATTCTCAAACATTCTTATCTTTATTTCTTTCAAAATTTTTCATTTCTTCCATACTTCTCTTAGGCCCCCCAACACTTTCATTCCCTCTACCACCCTATTCTTTATTTCTTTTCCCGTCCCACCCTTACCTTCCACCCAACATTGCTAAATATTTGAATTCATCCACCTCCTCAAGTTTCCATCATCACACTTCTACACCCCCATTCCTCGCTCCACATCTCCTCATCCCCATCTCCAATCCTCATAACTTTATTCTTCACTGGATTGACTTTCAATCTCGTGTTTGCACGTTTCCCTTCAAACTCTCTCACAATTATTCTAAACTTTTCTCCAGATTCTGCCACCAACACCGCATCATCTGCAAAAAGTAAAACATTCACTTCCCATTCACCCTCCATATTTCTCAACCTAATACCCTTCCCTTCTCTCTCTATTTTTCTGACTACACCATCCATCAATAGATTAAATAACATGGAGACATTACACACCCCTGTCTCAATCCAACTCCTATGCTAAACCAATCCGATAGTTCCCTCTTCACCCTCACTCTTGATCTACAATTCGCATATATATATATATATATATATATATATATATATATATATATATATATATATATATATATATATATATATATATATATATATATATATATATATATATATATATATATATATAAAGTTGACTTAGCTTCTTTCCTGAAGAAGCTTAATCTAATTAGAAAGGTTAATATTAAGCGTTTCCACATCCTTATTTAATACAATGTGAACGTTTCATACCGTATTTCCGCCTTCAGTCTTTATAATATGAAAAGCCCTAGACTCCATCTTTTCGAGAAGAGCTCTACGTGTGGAACCACCACAGATGTGTGATGTTTTTCCCATACAGGGGTAAACAACACTCATGTAAAGAGCAAGCAACTAGGGTGGTGTGAAGAAACTCTGAAGGCTACTCAAAACACCTAACCTCTTAGAGGCTTGTATATGAAGAGAAGTAATGTAATCCTTCTAAGAGAGATCACAGTAAAAGAAACACCAAGAATTTTAAGGACAGATGAATGTTTGAGTTGTGTAATTTTGAAGAAGATATATAGTTGTGTTGAAGATTGTGTCGAGCAGAGAGATGGAGGAATTGAGTTTTGGTGGCATTGAAAACAAAAATATTTTCTCTGCCCCAATTTGAAATGCGAGATAGATAATGGGTCAGTTACCACAAGGCTACCTCCCTTGCTTCTATTAACTGCTGTTGAGAGAGCTGATTTTCAAATTAAAAAGATTAATAAAAGGTGGAATCATCGGCATAGGAGTGAATAGGAAATGAAGTAAGAGAGAGGTTATTAATGAAAAGCATAAAAAAAAAAAAAAAAAAAAAAAAAAAAGAGTTGGGGATTAGAAAGTTTGGAAATCAAAGCTTTGCCACAGACTATACCGAAAGCTTTCGAAAAGTCCAGAGCGATAGCAATAAATTCACCCAAATGACGAAGAGCGGAGAAACAAGAGTCAGAAAGAAAGTTGAGCGTTTTTTACAAAAGCCATACTGGCGAATTGAGATGCTTCCAAATATTCCTGTTAAGGATAGATTCAAAATCTTTGGAAATAACGGAGGTTAAAGAAATTTGAGACGATAGTTAGAGGGTTGAGAGGGTTCCCCTTGTTCGGCACAGGCTGAATGCGCGCACGTTTCCAGTAAGAAGGGAAGGTTGAAGAAGAAAGACATAGACAAAATAGTTTACCAAGGAAGGGTGCAAGCTCTGAAGCATAAGTTTTGAGAACCACAAGAAGGATACCATCAGGACCGTACGCCTTCCTAGTGTTAAGTTATGAGGGAGCAGAAAAGATGTCTTTAGAATATATATATATATATATATATATATATATATATATATATATATATATATATATATATATATATATATATATATATATATATATATATATATATATATATGTTAATTTTGATGAGGATGCTCTGCGAATGCGGATGCCATCACACACACACACATATATATATATATATATATATATATATATATATATATATATATATATATATATATATATATATATATATATATATATATATATATATATATATATATATATATATAATTTATTTCACCTCTGGTGGGCAAAGGCCAGAGGCCTACCAATATTCCACCAGAGTTAGCGGGAAAGTCGGAAACATGGTCTAATTAAAGGCCGACATGACCTGATACACGGCGATTGAAGGTGGCTAAGTCATAGGAAGTTGGGAAAATAGATGAAGGAAGTGTGTTCCAAAATTTACCAGTAGAGTACATGTAAGATTGAGCATAGCGGTTAAGTCTGGGGTCAGAGAGTTGGACAGAGAAAGGATGAGACTGTGTAGAAAGACGAGTCGCACGAACCCTTCTCAGTTTAGGAGGTATGCGACGAGAGAGTTCAGAAGAGCAGTGTCCATTGTAATAGCGATAGTAAAAAGAGAGTGACGCAACATTTCGACGGGCAGAAAGAGATTGGAGAGAATTAGTGAGAGCAGGAGAGTTGATAAGGCGAAAAGCTCAAGACTCCACTTTTTCCAGGAGAGCTGTAAGAGTGGAACCACCCCAGATGTGCGACGCAAACTCCATACAAGGGCGAACAACACCCCTATACAGAGCAAGCAACTGTGGTGGTGTGAAGAAATACTGAAGGCGCCTCAGAACACCCAACCTCTTAGAAGCTTGTTTAGAAAGAGAGGTAATGTGATCTTTCCAAGAAAGATCACGAGAAAAAGAAACACCTAGAATATTAAGGAGAGATGAAGGTTTGAGTTGCGTGTTTTCGAAGAAGATATCGTAGTTGTGTGGAAGATTGTGGCGAGTAGAGAGATGGAGGAATTGAGTTTTTGAGGCATTGAAAACCATGTTTTCTCTGCCCAATTTGAAATGAGAGATAGATCAGAGGTTAGTTGCTCCAAGGCCACCCTCCTTGCCTCTATTAACTGTTGCTGGGAGGGGCGCCTTTCAAAATGAAAAGAGTAATGAAGGGTGGAGTCAACAGCATAGGTGTGGATAGGAGATGAAGTAATAGAGAGGTCATTGATGAAAAGCAGAAAAAGTGTTTGGGATAGGACAGATACTTGAGGAACACCACTAGTTATAGATTTATAGGATGAACGGTGGCCGTCTACAACAGCTGCTATAGAACGACCAGAAAGGAAATCAGAGAGAAGATCACAGAGAGAAGGATAGATTCCGAAAGAGGGAAGTTTGGAAATCAAAGCTTTGTGCCAGACTCTATCGAAAGCCTTCGATATGTCTAGCGCCACAGCAAAAGATTCACCGAAATCCGAAGAGCGGAGGACCAAGAGTCAGAGAGAAGGGAAAGAAGATCACCAGTGGAGCGTTTCTTACGAAAGCCATATTGGCGATCATAGATAAGATTAGAAGAATTGAGATGTTTCCAAATCTTAATGTTAAGGATAGATTCGAAAACTTTAGAAAGAACGGAGGTTAAAGAAATTGGACGGTAGTTAGAGGGTTGAGAGGGGTCCCCCTTCTTCGGCACAGGCTGAATGAGCGCACGTTTCCAGCAAGTAGGGAAGGTTGAAGTAGAAAGACATAGACGAAATAGTTTACCTAGGCAGGGTGCAAGCTCGGAAGCACAAGTTTTGAGAATCACAGGAGGGATACCATCAGGACCATACTCCTTCTTAGTGTTCAGCTCAGAGAGAGCAGAAGTGACATCTTTAGAAGAAATTACAATTTTAGGCATAAATGAGTTGGAGGGGGTTGAAGGAGAAGGAACAGCTCCGGAATCGTCTAAGGTTGAATTTAAGGCAAAAGTTTGAGTAAAGAGTTCTGCTTTAGAGGAAGGCAAAACGGCAGTTGAACCGTCAGAAGATACTAGAGGAGGGAAAGAGAAAGAAGCAAAGTTAGAGTTGACATTTTTTTGCAAAATGCCAGAAAGGGCGAGAGGAATAGGAGCCAGAAGATTATTGCATTTGCGACGGAGAAAAGAGTTTTTGGTATCTTGAAGAATAGATTTTGCACGATTCCGGGATGAAATATAAGTAGCGTGAGTTTCTGGAGTTTGAAGACGACGGTAATCCCTGAAGGCAGCATCCCTGCGGCGGATAGCACGAGAACAAGCAGAGTTAAACCAAGGTTTATTAAGTTTAGTGGAAGGGAAAGAATATGGAATGTACGCCTCCATGCCAGAGAGAATCACCTCAGTTATGCGCTCTGCACATTCTGAGGGACCCCTACCACGGAAACAGTAGTCATTCCATTGAAAATCAGAGAAGTACGACGGCAAGTCAGACCAGTTAGTGGCACCGAATTGCCACAAACGTCTCCTCGCCGAAGGCTGGGGCCGTTCTTACGGAAGACTTGAAGAGACAGGACAAGATACGGAGATAAGATGATCGGATGAACCCAGAGGAGGAAAGAGTTTAACAGTATAAGGAGAATGATCAGACGTTAGAAAAAGGTCTATAATGTTGGGTTCATCACCAAGACGTTCAGGGATACGGGTAGGGAGATGCACCAATTGCTCAAGGTTGTTCTGGATAGAAAATTGGAAGGCAAGTTCACCAGCTGGATCTTGAGAAATAGATGAAAGCCATTGGCGGTGGTGAACATTGAAATCACCTAAAATGATGATTTCGGAGAAAGGAGAAGAAGAAAGAATGTGCTCTATTTTGGAGTTAAGATAGTCGAAGAATTTTGGATTGTCCGTAGAGTTAGGACATAAGTAGACCGAAAAGATGAATTTAGTAGTAGAGTTGCAAGAAAGTTTAAGCCATAAAGTACAGAATTCAGAAGACTCCAAATTAGAGACACGAGAATAGACAACATCATTGCGCACATATGCGCAACATCCACCTTTGGCTGAAAATTGAGGATAGAGACAGTAGGAGGAAACAGAGTAGGGTTTGCTGTCAGAGCACTCAGACACCTGAGTTTCAGTTAAGAACAAGAGATGAGGTCTAGAAGAAGAGAGATGGTGTTCGACAAAGTGGAGATTAGAAAAAAGACCGCGAATGTTGCAGAAATTAATGAAAAACGAAGACCGTGCACCAGGGCAAGTCGGCATAGAGGTCTTGGTGGCGCCAACCCCATCACCGGAGGCCACCAACTCCTAAGTGGTGATGAGGGGCTATGCTTGGAATCCGCCCCTCTTGGATTCTCCGAGGCAGATTTATGTTTCGCCATTTTGATTAATTTAGTAGGTAATGTAAGTTTAAGCGTTTGTAAATTTGTAGAACACATGTGAAGAAGTAGGAAAGTTGTGGGAGCATAGGCACTCCAAGAGTGAGTCAAGGGTACACTAGAGACCCTCTGAGAAGATGAAACGCGAAAAGGAACGAACCAAAGGGCAACGGGGTGAAACGGAATGGTCTGGCCCATCCTATCACCCAGTGTGTTAAGCCCAGTGGGGGGTACTTGCATCACTTCGAATGGCGCTACATCCTCCTCATATATATATATATATATATATATATATATATATATATATATATATATATATATATATATATATATATATATATATATATATATATATATATATATATATATATATATATATATATATATATATATATATATATATATAGCACGAAATGTTTAAAGTTTGTTCCAAATTATAAAAATAGCTCATCTTAAATGGGCTCATTTCAGACTCAGTCCTTTCGACTTCAGTAAAATTCGATGCAATATTACACCTTACTTCCTCCAATGTCCTCAACTTGACAACTGGGTACTTCGCCTCATTTAACCTATATACCACTCCGAGTTTGAAGTGAATGTGCTGGGCTGATGCCATAAGCAAATCAAAATCACCAAAGATGCTTCTGAATCTCGGTTCAAAGCCCTTTTCATTCCTTTTGTTTGGCTTTGGTTGCTTTAGCAAAGTTTCTAGTATTGTTAAATTTTTGCACCTCTCGTTTCATTTCCACGAGATTGTCCTTGAGGAGGAAGAGGTTAGGCAATAGAACTTCCACGCACGTATTCTTCTCATCCTGCAACATATCCAACCTAACAGCAATAGGCGTCATTATTTCGATGTACTCAGAAATTACCTCTTTATCAGTTTTATTAAATACTGAAAGACAAGGCTTTTGTTCCTCACAAATGTTGTTGATTTGTGTTATGCTACCATCAAGGTTCTTAAGCAGGTCTTTCATAGAATCGAATAGGGAGTTCCAGCGGGTTATACTTGGCGTTTTAAACTTTGTTCCCAACTTATTCTTAATTCTCGCAGCAGTTGTAGTTTTCCTATTTTGGATATTCCATAATGCCTGTGCTTTGGCAAGTGTCTTATTAAATGAATCCATGGCACCAGAGGACCAGCGAAGAACTTTCGAAACATCCGTAGTAGCCATGATGTTTAATGTGTGGAAAATGCAAAGGCGATGCTTAAGTAGGCAACGGGCATCATTTTCTTCAAGCAGATATTTAGATAGAGCACAAATTTGCGCTTTGCGTTCTTAAAAAAGTTAAGCGCAAATGCACAAGCGCAAATTTTTTACCTAAAGTGCAAATTGCAGTTTTGCGCTTATGCCCACCTCTGATATATATATATATAATATATATATATATATATATATATATATATATATATATATATATATATATATATATATATATATATATATATATATATGGTATATATATATTAAAATAATGTGAAATAATAAAATTAAATAATTATTAATAGTAAAATATGAAGCTAAAATATTTGTAAAAAATTTTAAAATATTAAAAAATAAAGAATTCAATAAAATATTCTGATTTTAAATGTTATTCATTTGTTTAAAAGACATTATCATAGGTGTGTGTGTGCATTCGTAGTAGATACCGTATCAGTAATGTATTTTGAATTCAGTGTTATTCTTGACTCTGTAGAGAAAACATCTATGGTACAATCTTGTAATAAATTTTAAAAGTTTGACTTTTGAAATGTGTTAGCTAATTGTGTCTAGTTTATTTAATATTATTTATTATTGGTCCTCAATAATAATATAATATATCAAGATTCATTTTTTAATAATTCTATAGAATTTATTAATCAAGCAGTTATTAATAAGCCATATTAGCCTTTTCTGTGGTTTAATATCTGGCGCAGGAGAATTGAGCTTGGGGTTGGTGAGGTAGGGTCGTAAACTTTAGCATTTAATAATAAAAGAATTTCAAAATTTCAAATTAAAAGTGTGAGTAGCTTTTGCCGAGTGAGGATGTGTTTTTGTTCTCTTACAGTGAGTTTTTAACTTTAGTTATTTATTTATTTACTTATTCAATTATTTATTTATTTTTTTTTTATTATTATTATGTGTTTGTGTAAAGTAAAAGTGTTTAACCGTTTAATATTCTTCAAGTTACCAAATATTTCCTACATGGTTCATTGCCTTTTTTAAAGATAAGTTACAGTTTTAACTTTTTAGTTATCACTTATTTCAGTTTTATAATAATAGGTTTTATTCTCCGAGACCGAAGTGTATTACATTTGATACACTTTGAATTTTTATTTTGAAATTGTTTGGTACTGATTTAAATTTAAACTTTGGATTTTAAACTTATTTTACGTTTTTAAAACTTAGGTTTCTAATGTAAATATTATTTCAGTTTTACTTTGCTTTCTAGTTTGCTTTTTTTGTTCGTCTGTCTGCCTGACTGTTTGTTTGATTGCTTGTTTGTCTGTTTGCTAGTTTTTTTCTTTGTCTGTTTTCTTGTTTGCCTGTCTGTTTTTCTGATTTAAAAGTGATTGTGATTGCAGAATGGCAGGTGTGCGCAGGCGTGGGTTTTCTATTCACTTCACCAACGTCCGCGGCTTACTTTCTAATTTGGCCTCTGTGGAATACCACCTCTCTAGTTCTCGTCCTAACCTTTTGTTATTGTCTGAGCCCCAGATATCTAAGAATTCCTCCTCAAACTTTTTTAATATATCCAACTATAACTTATTTCATAATTTCCAATCTAAGGGTGGAGTTTGTGCCTACGTTAACACTAACACTCCGGAAACACGTCTTGTGAATCTTGAATCTCCTAACTTCGATGTTCTGTGGCTTAAAATCTTTCTTCCTACCACTACGATAATCTTGTGTTTCTGCTACTGTTCTCATAGTAGAACAGATTTTTCTACCTTTTTTAGAAACCTAACCACTTCTCACGAGACTGTTACATCTTCACATCCAAATACTGAGGTCCTCTATTTAGGGGATTTCAATGTACACAACACTGAATGGTTGGGTTCCTCTCATACTGATTCAGGAGGGGAGGAGGCCGAATCATTCAGCATTCTCAACGATCTGGAGCAACTGATTAAAGAACCCACACACATTCCGGATCGTCCTAACCAATTCTTAAACACTCTTGACTTATGTTTCACTACTAGTCCTTCTATCTATAAATATGCTGTCTTCGCACCTATTGGTAAATCTGACAACCTAATTACTCTTAATTTTCAAGCTTTATCTCCAACTGCTCACCCTGCCCTAAGCGTATCTTCTGGCACTTTGATCGGGCTGATTGGGGGGCTTTGCGTTGCTTCTATGCCAACTATCCTTGGATGGACTGCTTTGTCTCTGAAGACGCGTCAGTCTCTGCTGATAAGGTGGGGGCTGCAATCGTTGATGGGATGAGCAGATTCATTCCTTCTTCAACTAAATCTTTCTCTCCTCAGAATCCATGGTTTGATCGCGCCTGCTCTCTTGCCATTCAGGCTAGAGACATCGCGTATCGAGAATGGAAAAAACTCTCATTCTCCTATCACTCTTGCTAATTTTCATTCTGCTCGGAATCGTTGCAGGGATATTCTTCGACGAGCAAAGCGGACTTTCAAGAAACGAAGGTGTGCTGAGCTTCTAAGCCCTCCTACTGATAAATCTTTCTGGCCTCTTGCCAAAAACATCTCTAACAACTTCTGTAAATCTTCCTTTCCTCCTCTGATTCGCTCTGATGGCTCTGTTGCTAACACTCCAACTGAAAAGGCTAATTTCTTCGGCCTCCTATTCTCCTCTAATTCAACCCTGGACGACTCCGGCAATGCTCCTCCTACTTCTTCTCCTCTCAGAGGTCGCATGCCTTTACCTGTGATTACTTTTGATCAAGTGCATGGGCTTCTGAAATCTATGAACGTTAGGAAGGCAAGCGGCCCGGATGGCATTCCTCCCCGAATTTTAAGGGAGTGTGCTTCTGAGCTGGCTCCGCCCCTCGTTCAACTCTACTCTCTATGCCTCAATACTAATACTTTTCCTCAGTGTTGGAAGCGCGCATTGGTCCAACCTATTCCGAAAAAAGGTAGCCGCTCTGATCCATCTAACTATCGCCCTATAGCTCTCACTTGTATTCTGTCTAAGATCTTTGAAACCCTTCTTAACTCTCACTTCTTGGATCATCTGGAATCTCATTCCCTTCTTTCTGATCATCAGTATGGCTTTCGACGCTCGAGGTCTACTAGTGATATACTTTCCTATCTCACAGATCTATGGTCTTCTGCCCTTAGGGACCACGGGGAGACTTGTTTGGTGGCGCTTGACATATCTAAGGCCTTTGACCGGGTATGGCATGCGTCACTGCTTTCCAAGCTCCCCTCCTTTGGATTTCCTCCTTCTCTTTGCTTACTTATATCTAGCTTTCTTTCTAATCGCTCCATTTCGGCTGTTGTTGATGGAGCGACTTCTTCTTCCTTTCCTATCAATAGTGGTGTTCCTCAGGGTTCTGTCTTATCTCCTACTCTATTCTTACTTTTCATTAATGATCTTCTCAGCTGTTCATCTAACCCTATCCATTCATATGCCGATGACTCAACCCTCCATTCTTCTACTCATTTCAAATCTGCTTCCTTTGCATCTAGAGTTGCCTCTCGTCTTTATCTTTCCGATTCCATTCTTGCAGATCTGGATAGAATTTCCCAGTGGGGTCGTCTCAACCTTGTGAAATTCAACTCTTTAAAAACTCAACTTCTAGAAATCTCTCTCTCAAAGACACCTCCTAACTTTCCTATTTCTTTCGATGGTTCTCCCATCTCTCCTGTTGACAATATAAACATCCTTGGCCTTCACATAAACAAAAAAATGTCTTGGAAACCTCATATCACAATGGTTGCTAGGGCGGCCTCAAAGAAGCTGGAAGTTCTGTTTAGACTGCGAGAATTTTTTCCTTCCTCGCAGTTACTCCAATTATACAATTATCCGCCCTTGTATGGAGTACTACTCTCATATCTGGGGTGGCTCAGGTTTCACCCGTCTTTTGGATAAGGTTGAGTCAAAGGCTAAAAGACTTTTAAACTGTTCAGCTCTTTCTAACTCACTTGACTATCTATCTTTGCGACGCGATGTTGGTGCCTTGTCTCTTTTCTATAGGTACTACAGCGGCAAATGCTCGAGGGAACTATCCACCCGTATACCTCCACCTTTGCGTCGTCCTCGTAGCACAAGGGGTGCATTGTCTGCACATCAATTTTGCGTGGACATAGGCAACTCCAGGCTTGTCCGCTGTGGTGCCTCTTTCTTTCCTGTCACATCTGTTCTGTGGAATTCTCTCCCATCTTCTGTATTTCCTGACGAATTTAATCTCAATTTCTTTAAGGCCCGCGTCTGCGCACACCTAAGAAATTTGCGTTAGATGGGTCCTACAGGGGTCGTTTTTATCTTTAATTATTATTATTACTTTTAGTTTTTATTCTTCTACTTTACTTTTATTTTTCTGACACCCCCTCCTTGAATAGGGCTATGCCCGTGAGTGGTGGTGATGTGTATAAAAAAAAAAAAAAAAAAAAAAAAAAAAAAAAAAAAAAAAAAAAAAAAATTAAATAATAAAAAAAACTAGGGGAAAGAAATGAATATTGGCTACTTAAAACTATTAATGGTTAAACTAGGCCCTAGGTTGGTGGTCTACATAATCTAAAGGCTAGTATTTAGCCTAAGCTTACTTTGAAATTTTATACTAAGGCTTGGTATTGCCTTGCTTAAACTAATTTGATTTAAACTATTAATAGCCTAAGCTTATATTTAAAACTTAAACTTATAGCCTGAATTAGAATACTTACTTAATTTAATATAACCTAACCTAGGTCCTTTATTATAATAAGACTGTGAATAGGTCTAACTTAAATTAATATAACCTAACTTGTCACTAGTTATGGGCCTAAACTAATTAACATTGGTCTAAGATAGACTTATAGACTTAAGACTAGAATTACCATGGCAGGAAGTGATGATATTGATACATCTAGTAAATATAAAACTCAAATTTCCATCATTTCTAGGAAAAGAAGATATAATAAAAAAAACTTATTAATTATAAATAAATTAAATGAGTTTAAAGTTCAGGGTAAATTAACTTCTTCATTTTTAAAGGTTCAATATGAAAAGATTTTGAAAGAACATAGGAACATAGGAAAATAGAGACAGTTAGAAGCCACAAGAGCCTATCGAGACTGTCCCAGTCCAAACAAATAATAACAATAACAATACTAATACATGCACGAAAGACTAGGTCTATCCCATCCTAGTTATCAGTTCATTCATGCATAGTCATGCATAGATAAAAGTAAAACTAACCCCATTACACATGCAATACTCAATGAACCATCACCCACTAACAAAAACTGCCGTTAGGCTTAGTCATAGGTTGATCTGTTGATCCAAAAATTCATATATACCCGCCAATTTGGCTTAGTCAGATTATTCTATATAATACCCAAACCATCCATATATCTATCTAGCCCCTTTTTAAATTTGACCAGAGAATCACAGTCAACAATCTCTTGTGGCAAGTCATTCCAAAAATTAACAACTCTATTACTGAAAGAGTATTTTCTTAGATCGAGATGGCATGGCTTCTTTTTAATTTTCTTATTATGTCCTCTAGTTACTCTTCCATGGTCCACTATGAAGTATTTTTCAATCTCTGTATTACTGTCAGATGCAAATATTTTGTAAACTTGTATCATATCCCCTCTGAGAAATCTCCTTTCAACTGAGAACATTCCTAAATCCTTCAACCTCTCTTCATAGCTCTTATTTTCAAAGCCAGAAATCATCCTTGTTGCTCGATGTTGTACTCTCTCCAGCATATCTATGTCTTTTCTTAAATGAGGAGCCCAAACTTGTGCAGAATACTCTAATGCTGGCCTGACATAGCTATTTATAGCTTGCTTATAACCTCTTTGCTCTTGTAAACTACATTGCGGTTAATTATACCTAACATCTTATTAGCTTTATTCCTTGCTTCCAAACATTGATCACCTACCTTCAGATTACTGCTAATTATCACACATAAATCCTTTTCTTGGTCCACAGTCTCAAGCCACTCCCCATTCATTTCATAATTAAATCCTTCATTTGAGTAACCTACATGAAGAACTTTACATTTTTACTATTAAATTCATTTGAAACCTCTCTGCCCAACAAGAGCCTATCTAGATCACCTTGAAGCTTTATGCATCCATCATTATTCCTTACTGAGGTAACCACTGGTATCATCTGCAAACTTAGAAACCTTGCATTTAAGA
>SEYY01000566.1:26721-46721 GCA_009176605.1 Armadillidium nasatum
CAGGGGTCGTTTTTTTATCTTTAATTATTATTATTACTTTTAGTTTTTTATTCTTCTACTTTACTTTTATTTTTCTGACACCCCCTCCTTGAATAGGGCTATGCCCGTGAGTGGTGGTGATGTGTATAAAAAAAAAAAAAAAAAAAAAAAAAAAAAAAAAAAAAAAAAAAAAAAATTAAATAATAAAAAAACTAGGGGAAAGAAATGAATATTGGCTACTTAAAACTATTAATGGTTAAACTAGGCCCTAGGTTGGTGGTCTACATAATCTAAAGGCTAGTATTTAGCCTAAGTCTTACTTTAAAATTTTATACTAAGGCTTGGTATTGCCTTGCTTAAACTAATTTGATTTAAACTATTAATAGCCTAAGCTTATATTTAAAACTTAAACTTATAGCCTGAATTAGAATACTTACTTAATTTAATATAACCTAACCTAGGTCCTTTATTATAATAAGACTGTGAATAGGTCTAACTTAAATTAATATAACCTAACTTGTCACTATAGTTATGGGCCTAAACTAATTAACATAGGTCTAAGATAGACTTATAGACTTAAGACTAGAATTACCATGGCAGGAAGTGATGATATTGATACATCTAGTAAATATAAAACTCAAATTTCCATCATTTCTAGGAAAAGAAGATATAATAATAAAAAAACTTATTAATTATAAATAAATTAAATGAGTTTAAAGTTCAGGGTAAATTAACTTCTTCATTTTTAAAGGTTCAATATGAAAAGATTTTGAAAGAACATAGGAACATAGGAAAATAGAGACAGTTAGAAGCCACAAGAGCCTATCGAGACTGTCCCAGTCCAAACAAATAATAACAATAACAATACTAATACATGCACGAAAGACTAGGCCTATCCCATCCTAGTTATCAGTTCATTCATGCATAGTCATGCATAGATAAAAGTAAAACTAAACCCCATTACACATGCAATACTCAATGAACCATCACCCACTACAAAAACTGCCGTTAGGCTTAGTCATAGGTTGATCTGTTGATCCAAAAATTCATATATACCCGCCAATTTGGCTTAGTCAGATTATTCTATATAATACCCAAATCATCCATATATCTATCTAGCCCCTTTTTAAATTTGACCAGAGAATCACAGTCAACAATCTCTTGTGGCAAGTCATTCCAAAAATTAACAACTCTATTACTGAAAGAGTATTTTCTTAGATCGAGATGGCATGGCTTCTTTTTAATTTTCTTATTATGTCCTCTAGTTACTCTTTCATGGTCCACTATGAAGTATTTTTCAATCTCTGTATTACTGTCAGATGCAAATATTTTGTAAACTTGTATCATATCCCCTCTGAGAAATCTCCTTTCAACTGAGAACATTCCTAACTCCTTCAACCTCTCTTCATAGCTCTTATTTTCAAAGCCAGAAATCATCCTTGTTGCTCGATGTTGTACTCTCTCCAGCATATCTATGTCTTTTCTTAAATGAGGAGCCCAAACTTGTGCAGAATACTCTAATGCTGGCCTGACATAGCTATTATATAGCTTGCTTATAACCTCTTTGCTCTTGTAAACTACATTGCGGTTAATTATACCTAACATCTTATTAGCTTTATTCCTTGCTTCCAAACATTGATCACCTACCTTCAGATTACTGCTAATTATCACACATAAATCCTTTTCTTGGTCCACAGTCTCAAGCCACTCCCCATTCATTTCATAATTAAATCCTTCATTTGAGTAACCTACATGAAGAACTTTACATTTTTTACTATTAAAGTTCATTTGAAACCTCTCTGCCCAACCAAGAAGTTATCTAGATCACCTTGAAGCTTTATGCATCCATCATTATTCCTGAGGTTTTGGTATCATCTGCAAATTTAGAAACCTTACATTTAAGACCTTTGTCTAAATCATTTATATATATAAGGAACAAAAGTGATCCTTATTAGAAGTTGACCTTATTAAAGTAAATGATAGTGAAACATTAAATGTTGGAAGATGAAAGGTTGAAGAAGTTGACTTTAATTTTTTTACAAAAGAAGTTGAATCACAAGTTGAATATCAGTTTTCTTTGGAATTATTTTTAGATGAATTTAGAGAATTTATTGAGGCTTCCTCAGATGATAAACCTAACTCAAATAATGATAGCCTAAATGCAACAAATAAGTTTTTACAAACCTTAAATAGTTTCAATATTAATGAACCTAAGCCTCCACCCTTAGAATGTGACTTCTTTTGAAGGTTCAAGTAAAGATAAATTTGAATTTCATACATTTTTGACACAATTTAATACTATTATAGATTCTAAAGCTTATTCAAATAGTGTAAAGTTGTCATATCTGCATACATATTTAAAAGGGTATGCTCGTAAATTAATAAGTCATCTTTCAATAAAAGATGAAAACTATCCAATAGCTATTGACTTATTGAAAGAACAATTTTTAGATGTACCTTATATTATTGATGAAATTTATAAAAAGGTTAATAAATAGTAAACCTCCTCAAGGATATGATCCAGACTTTATTGGATTGAAATCGTACATTAATGACATTCGAACTTTTGTTTATGATTTAAAAACTTATAATATTGAATTTATGATTGAAGGGTCTGCTGGAAATTCACTTTTGAGTCACATAGTTTTTAATAAATTACCTATAGTTTTTAAAAAGGAAATGATTCACAAAGTTAGTAATAATTATCCTTCTCTTAATGATTTGTTTTCCAATTATATAGAAGTTGTGAGAACTCTTACTAAAGTTTCTTCACAAAAGCATGAAAAACCTAAAATCCAGCTTTAAAAGTAATAATAAACAAACTGTCTCAGAAAACAGTACACTTCAGAATTTTAAAACTGAATCTTCTCAGATAACTGATAGCACTGCTTCTTCTAGTCATGCTAATAAAGAACAGAAGGCAGTGTGTATTACTTAATGGTAATAAGTCATTATGGGAAACGGTGAAGAGTGGGGTACCACAAGGTTCTGTGCTGGGACCACTTTTGTTCCTTATATATATAAATGATTTAGACAAAGGTTTTAAATGCAAGGTTTCTAAGTTTGCAGATGATACCAAAGTGGTTACCTCAGTAAGGAATAATGATGGATGCATAAAGCTTCAAGGTGATCTAGATAGACTTCTTGGTTGGGCAGAGAGGTGGCAAATGAACTTTAATAGTAAAAAATGTAAAGTTCTTCATGTAGGT
Source organism: Armadillidium nasatum (assembly GCA_009176605.1). Lineage (NCBI taxonomy): Eukaryota > Metazoa > Arthropoda > Malacostraca > Isopoda > Armadillidiidae > Armadillidium > Armadillidium nasatum. The sequence continues at coordinate 29,910 of SEYY01000566.1, forward strand.
TACTCAAATGAAGGATTTAATTATGAAATGAATGGGGAGTGGCTTGAGACTGTGGACCAAGAAAAGGATTTAGGTGTGATTATTAGCAGTAATCTGAAGGTGGGTGATCAATGTTTGGAAGCAAGGAATAGAGCTAATAAGATGTTAGGTATAATTAACCGCAATGTAGTTTACAAGAGCAAAGAGGTTATAAGTAAGCTATATAATAGCTAAGTTAGGCCAGAATTAGAGTATTGTGCACAGGTTTGGGCTCCTCATTTAAGAAAAGACATAGATATGCTGGAGAGAGTACAACGTCGAGCAACAAGGATGATTTCTGGCTTTGAAAATAAGAGCTATGAAGAGAGGTTGAAGGAGTTAGGAATGTTCTCAGTTGAAAGGAGATTTCTCAGAGGGGATATGATACAAGTTTACAAAATATTTGCATCTGACAGTAATACAGAGATTGAAAAATACTTCATAGTGGACCATGGAAGAGAAACTAGAGGACATAATAAGAAAATTAAAAAGAAGCCATGCCATCTCGATCTAAGAAAATACTCTTTCAGTAATAGAGTTGTTAATTTTTGGAATGACTTGCCACAAGAGATTGTTGACTGTGATTCTCTTGTCAAATTTAAAAAGGGGCTAGATATATATATGGATGGTTTGGGTATTATATAGAATAATCTGACTAAGAGAAATTGGCGGGTATATATGAATTTTTGGATCAACAGATCAACCTATGACTAAGCCTAACGGCAGTTTTTTGTAGTGGGTGATGGTTCATTGAGTATTGCATGTGTAATGGGGTTTAGTTTTACTTTTATCTATGCATGACTATGCATGAATGAACTGATAACTAGGATGGGATAGACCTAGTCTTTCGTGCATGTATTAGTATTGTTATTGTTATTATTTGTTTGGACTGGGACAGTCTCGATAGGCCCTTGTGGCTTCTAACTGTATCTATTTTCCTATGTTCCTATGCTAATAAAACCAATGTAAATCCTATTAATAAAGACTAATGTAAAACCTGGCAAATTTTGCCACAAATCTGGTCATTCGATATTTATGTGCAATAAACGTGTTACACTTGAGCAAAGAAAAAAAAAGGGCTAGAGAATTGAATTTATGTCCTCTGTGCTCGGGTGTTGGTCATAATAAAATCAGTTGCTTTGGTAAAAATGAGAAGTTGAAATATACCTGCTTTCAGTGTAATTCTCGTAGACACAGCTGCCTTTTGTGATCAAACTAATAACTAAGATAAAGATTTAATAAACTGTCTATGCATTAGCTTCAATCAGAGATCTGACTGTGTATATTTACTTCCAACTTTAATTTTAGAAGTCATATGAGGTAACAAGGTAAAGGCAGTTCGCTGTCTAGTCGATTCAGGTTCACAGAGGTCATACATATGTGAAAATATAGCTAAACAATTGTATATTAATTACTATGACATCCATACATTTATAGGGAATTGGTCAGAGAAACTTTAAACAAATTACTTTAGGTTTAAAACTGGAAAATCAAAATATTATTACTATGCCTTTACTGGTAGATAAAGATCTTAAACTGAAAGTATGAAGTAAATGGTTTAGAATATGCTTTAAATAATTTAAAGAAAAGATATAATTTAGCAGATTCCTCATTTTATAATGGCTTAAATAAATCTGTTTTTGAAATTGATGCACTACTGGGTGTAGATGTCTTACAGTTTCTTCCCTCTTTTGAATTAACTACTTGTATGAATGGTAGTTGTTTTTTAATAAATAAGAAAATCTTACCTTTTGGAAATATTGAACATTTTTTAAATACAGATCAGTTATCTAATCTATATAAACAAAATAACAGTAAATGTAAAAGTCCATGTGACAATGATGTAAATAATATTAATAGTACTTGTATTAATGAAACTATTATTAATTCAATAATTTCTCCTTTAAAAACTTATTTTAATCCAATAGAGAAAATATTAACTGATACAGATGTTGATAATGGCCTGGAAAATCTATTCTCTTTTGAATCTATGGGCATATCATCATCAGACCAGGACATGACAGATTATGATGTTGAGATGGTAAAGAAATTTAAAGAAAATATTGAATTTAAAGATGGTAAATACTATGTTAAATTACCATGGATAGAAGATAAAATTAATTTAGTGCCCTTCAAACTTTAAAGTAGCTCTTGCTGTTTTAAATAAAGTAACTACCTATCTTAAAAATAATAACCTAATGAAAGCATATGATGATGTCTTTCAAAAACAATTAAATGAGGATATATTAGAGCAAATCTTCTGTAAAACCTCACCAAATTAAATGATTATGTTTATGTTCCCCACCGCCCTGTGATCAGAAGTGATCCACAGGTAACTACTAAAATTCGTCCTGTACTGAACTGTTCTTTAAAAGTGAATAAATTATCCCCATCTCTTAATGAAGCTTCATATACTGGTTTAGATTTGATGACTTCACTTTTAAAACTTTAATTTATCTTTAGGACTAACAACTATGTAGTACTGAGTGATGTGAAACAAGCTTTTCTAATGATAAGATTGAGGGATGAGTTTGATAAAAACAAATTTTGCTTACTATGGGAAAAGGATGGTCAACTTGTCACATATAGGTATAAAACTATAGTCTTTGGATATACCACCTCACCCTTTATCCTTCATTATGTGATGGCACATCATGCAGCAAAATTTCCTAATGATAAATGTACTCAAATTTTAAGCTCTAATTTTTATTGTGATAATTTGATCTTTACTGGTAATGATGTCATGTGAGTTAACATCTTTGTATAAATTGACATATGATAGAATGGCTATGGGGGGATTTATTTTGAGGTCATGGAATTCAAACAGTTCAGAACTCAGAAATGTCATGCAGCAGGATGATAGACTAGTGGAACATAGTGATAGCTTAGAAAAGATTTTAGGATATAGATTTAATACAGTTAACGATACTATTTCATTAGCAAAGGTAGATTTTGATTCTTCTGCAAACTCAAAGCGCCTTATCTTATCTGAGACTTCCAGACAGTTTGATCCATTAGGATTGGCTCTTCCTGTTACCATTAGAGGTAAATTATTAATAAGATCTATATGGGAGCAAAAGTTTGGATGGGATGATGTGCTACCTCCAGCGGTGATCAATGAGTGGTAGAAATTAGAGAGTGATTTAAAATTGCATGAAATAGAATTTCCTAGACAAGTACTTAATGAAAAATGTTCTTATGCTATGCATATATTTAGTGATAGTAGTAAATCAGCTTATGGTTTTACTGCTTATTCCTGCAATGATAATAGTGAAGGTCATTTGTTATACTCAAAAGCTAAAGTGGCACCTGTAAATACTAAAAGACAGTACAGTATTCCAACCTTGGAATTTATGAGAGTTCTGTTGGCTCTCAAATGTTTAGATGCCATATTGAGTGCTTATAGTAATATTCATTTCAAATTTGTAAAATTTGTGTGTGGATTCTCAAGTAGTTTTAAATTGGATGTTAACCAAGGAAACAAAATTGAAATCCAAGCTGAAAGATTTTAACTTATTGATTAATCATTTAGGATAGCGTTTCCCAACCTGGGGTATGGCTACTATCGATTGGGGGTACACAAAAAAATAAATGTCTTAATTAAAAAAGAATGTAAAAGAAAAAAATTATATATATTATATATATATATATATATATATATATATATATATATATATATATATATATATATATATATATATATTATATATATATATATATATATATGGAAAGACAGAAGTTGCAAATCAACTCCACAAACTATGCCTGACATATGATACCTTTTGGTAGTTTTGATTGATGTACAACAATATACTTGCAAAATATATATATATATATATATATATATATATATATATATATATATATATATATATATATATATATATATATATATATATATATATATATATATATATATATATATATGAAGAAGAAAATTCTTAACTTGCTAAATATAATTAATTAATTAATTAGTAAATTTCAATATTTCCGGAATCGCTTCCTTCTGCAGTGGTTTTATTTGTTCCATTTATAGGCTCTTAATTTACTTGTGTTCCATTGCTCGCGGGGTTGTGTTGTGTTCTTTTTCAGTGAAAGAGTGGTTTCTTATAAGTGTTTGGCTTTTTGTTTGTGACATATATTGGACAATATTAATATTTTTTTTTTTTAGTGACAGTTAACACGTTGACTGCCACAAAATGGGGCTGAGCCCGTTTTTGAATTTTTTTTTATTTTTTGACCGATTGAGCTGAAATTTTCAGTATATATAGCTTTTTTCCCGACGAAAATGGTCCATTTCTAACGTTTTTACGAGTGATAAACAGTTTAGAAGTTATTTGGGGTCAAAAGTTAAAAAAAATTATAATAGCGGGGTCAAACCACTGGTCCACATGAGCTGAAATTTTAACTGAACAATCTTAGCCCCAATATATGGATGCTGTATAAAGAGATTTTTGATATCACGTCTAGAAAAAAAGTAATAGGCACTCAAATTTTTTTTTGAAAAAAATCATACCTTTTTTTTTTTTTTTTTTTTTTTTTTAAAAAATTTTTTTTTATTTTTTTTTTTTTTTTTTTTTTTTTTTTTTTTTAGATATTGTATAGAAGAGGGATAGGTCTATAACTTACGTTTAGAACATTATAAAATAATATTTGTTTGAAGAAAGATATAGTCTCTCAAACTTTTAAAATTTTTGAAAATTGGCACAAAAATGGACCTTATTTGAAGAGCTATATCTCGGAAAAAACAAGTTAGATCGAATAATATATAGAGAAGATATTGTAGCCCCATCATTTATCTATAAAACTACCAAAAATAAAAAATGTAGTTATTGTAGTTTTTTTTTTTAAATATTTTTTTAAAAAAAGTTGGAATTTTTTTTTTTTAACAATTTTTGACTCTCGATAGTTGGTCAGTATTGGGCAAATAACAATTTTTCTGTACTTTTGACAGCAAAAGTCTATAAAAAAATATTGTAGCTAATAGATTTAGGAACACACACTCTAAATATTAACATTGTTTTTTAAAATGGAAAGGTGGCTGAAATCTGGAACTCTTAAGAGAAATGCAGCAAACGTTGAAATTCAACCTGCTTCCTCAACTGCAAGCACTTCTAATCAGCATGATGATTTACAAATGCAAGGAGACCAGTGTGCAGTGACTGATAGTGGTATTCTAATAATTGATAATACCATTAATAAAACGAAAAATTTCAGGCCTCTTCTAAAGAAGAGAAAATATTCTGATGATTAGTTGAAATACCGATTTTCATTTATGGGAAATGAGGACAATCCAAAACCGCTGTGTTATTTGTAGAGAAACACTGTCGAATGGCAGCATGAAACCATCTTTATTAATGCATCATTTAGAAACTAAGCACCCAAGTTACAAACAAAAAGATGTCAGCTTTTTCCAAAGACTATCAAATGGTTCCAGTGTAACTTCGTATCTGATGTCTGCGAACCAACTCAATGACAACGCTGTGGAAGCATTATACAGAATAAGTTACCGTATTGCTAAAAGCGGTAAAAATCATGCAATTGCTGAAAACTTGATGTATCCTTGCATTAAAGAGGCTGTTTCAATGTTTGTTCGGTGAGGACTATACTAAAAAAGTTAATAATATTCCCTTCTCAAACAATACAGTCTCTCGGAGAATTAAGGGGGTGTCTGAGGATATTGAATATACAGAAAGAAAAAAAAAAGAAAAAATTCCTTTCTTTTCATTACAGGTGGACGAAAGCACAGATGTTTCCAGCCTGTCAATTTTGCTTGTAATTGCACGATATTTGACTGACAGCAAACCAGAAAATCTTTTACTGTGCCATCCTCTCATAGAAAGATGCAAAGGGGAGGGTATATTTAATGCCATTCACGGGTATTTCTGCGAAAAAAATATTGCTTGGGTTAATTGCTGTGGTGTATGCACAGATGGTGGAAAATCAATGTCTAGCTGTTATACAGGCTTACACGGTCGTATCAAAGAAATAGCTCCCCATGTAACTTGGAGTCATTGCTGTATTCACAGACAAAATCTAGCGATCAAACGCCTGTCAGATTCATTGAAAGAGGTGCTTGATCAATCAGTCAAAATTGTTAATTTTATCAAAGAAAGTTCAACAAACTCCAGACTACTTAAATCTTTGTGTGAGCAGATGGACAGCATTCATACCACATTACTTTTTCACACAGAAGTAAGGTGGCTTTTACGAGGAAAGGTGCTAAAAGGTTGTTTGAATTGAGACATGAAGTTCAGTTTTTTTTTTAAAGATCATTTTAAGTTGGGCTCTAAATTCCATGAATGTCAATGGCTTCAAAAGCTTGCCTACTTGTCGGATATTTTTTTGGAAATAAACTTAACTTAGGATTACAGAACAGTTCCATAAATATCTTTAAATTGTCTGACAAATTGAGTGTATGATAAAAAAAAAATGGACTTTTGAAAATGTATTATTAAAGACCAGTGTGAAGTTTTCGAGAAACTTCATAGTTTCTTATCTGAGAACGAGTTGAATATGCCAACTGAACTAAAAAATAGCATTATAGCTCACTTGCAAGGACTTAAAATGTCATTCAGACAGTATTTTCCCAAGCGAAATAGTGAACAATATTTAAGCATAAACTTGTAAACATCACACTCAACTTAATAAAATGACACAAAGATGAATACATATTAACACACATTGTTATCCGCTTCAAAAATAAGTTTATTTAGACTTTTTTAAAATGCTAATTTCATTTGACTTTCAAAATAAATTAAGAAAATTTTAAGAAAAAGTTTTTCACTAAATAGTTTAAACAAATTTCACTAAATATTACACAATAAATTATAAATTAACATTTCATTTATATAAAAATATTTATTTTATATACTTTATACATAATATAAGCATAATGGAACACTGAATTTCTTATAAAACGCAAATGTATGCACATAACATTGTAATATATATAATTTCACAATACAACATTATAGCATTTTTGCTTTACTTATGGCAATATTCCACAGAGACCAACTGAACCTATCCGAGCTTTGAGCTAACAACACAAACCGATGATATTCGTCCAATCAAAGGGGCATTAGCACAAAACATTACACAATAGGCCAAGAAAATATTTATGAACCTTTTTACCTTTTTTCATAGGCCAGGAAAATATTTATGAACCTTTTTACCTTTTTCTTGGCAGCTTGATGGAAACATAATCCCATTCTAATAAATACCACTTTCCAGGTAATTAAAACTGGACCTTTTTGCCTTCTTTACATTGATTGATAGTAACAATCCCGTAATAATAAAAACCACATTCCAAGTAATTAAAACTAGACCTATTTGCCTTTTTCTTGACACTAATTGACGGAAACATAATCCCATCCTAATAAAAAACATACTTCACACCATTAATTATCATAACCCAACCTGTTCTTTACATATATATCCCACTTATTCAACTTCCCTTTTAAATTTCCAGGTATGTACCACCATACCTTTATACTTTTTTCTTGACATTGATGAATAAAGACATACACATGGACCGGTCAAAACTCCATTGCACTAGCATCTTGGCTATTCTGAAGGACTTATTATTATTTTCAGCCTTTTGCATTTGTACATTACAGCCGACCCATATCAAGAGCAGACATACTTAACACCGAAAAATAAACTCCATCTTTTTTCATACGGTAACCCCTCTTTATTGTTTTCTCAGCATATTTCGCTGGTCTCTCATGATAAAGAACGAGTCCTCGCCAACACCCCTTATAACTCATCTATAATTTATATATATTTCATATATTGAGCATACTCTTATTCATTTTTTGTACAAGTGCAGATAATCGATTATACTGAAAATTCTTAAAATAGTTAATGATGATAAAAAATACAAACTGCAAGAGATCAAAAGATGAAAATAACTGTTTTTCATGCTTAATATGAAATATTTGCATCATATTCGAATGTTGGTAATAATAAATTAACATTAAAACTAATTACTATTAAAATTATTAAAGCTGTTAAAATCAATATTAAAAATATTAAAACTACATGTTATTAAAATAAATAATGAGATAAATTAATACCACAGAAATTTTAATTAAAATATTAAAGAAAAAAACAGTAACATTTAAAATGGTAAAAGTTTAATCAATACTAAAAACAATACTTAGTTTAAAAATTGTTGAACTCTTCATTTGATAAATACTTCTTGTAATTAATTAACAACACTAGTAATTTAAAACTTTATACACTTAAATAAAAATTAAAATGAAAAACAAAATTAAAACTAAAAAATACAGAAAAACACACACACACACATACTAGCTGAAGAGCACTATCAAACACATCCTTTTACTAAGAGATCAAAACTATATATATATATATATATATATATATATATATATATATATATATATATATATATATATATATATATATATATATATATATATATATATATATGAATTAATCAATTTTACTTATAACAAAAAAATTTATTTTTTCTTACCAATACCCTCTTCTTTGTCTTCCATTTCCGAAACTATTCTATATATATTAGATCGTAAGTGCTGACAAGATGAGAAAAGTTCCTCCATTAGTTCCAAATCTGCTTGTTTAAGTGAACTGGAATTATGACATTGTGTCAACATCTCGTCCAATACTTTAACATTATTTAAAGCCGTTTCCACCTATTATAGCACAGAAAATAAATTATTATTAAAATAATTTTTCAAAACCCATTACTTATATTAACTGAAGGCAAACCTTAAAAATAGCCTCCATTATATGTCACACACTTCCATTCTCCAAAAAAATAACATTTTTTAAAAGAAAAGATGCATTGAAAAATTTTTTTTTTATCACTTATTACGATTTCTTTAATCGTTTGAAATATATAAACTAACACAATGAAATTATTCCCAACTTAATCAATATAACGAAAAAAGGACAACATTTTAACATTAACCTCTATAATTCGTCTTGATGATCTTTCCATCCTTTTTTCATCCTCTTTAACCATATTCTTAATAAGGGCATTTGCTTTGCTAATATCTTCTGGTCTTTTGCTCTGAAGAAGACGCTGAAGAAGCTGAGACTTTTTTTCATCTTCAAATAAAGACTGTTGGGATGTTTTTGAATGAGGTTGAGAAAGATTTGATCCTAAATAAGTTGGATCTTCCTGGTATATATATATATATATATATATATATATATATATATATATATATATATATATATATATATATATATATATATATATATATATGTGTGTGTGTCTGTAGCTTACTTACATTTTCGCGACAGGAATAACGACACACACCTGCGTCTGCAAGACAGGACACGAAATACCGCGACATTTTGCCTGTCGCAATATTTCAATTTTGTTGAATTCTTACATATTTTCATGTTCTCTATCAATTTTTGTTAAAAAAATACTATGTCGCGATTTTACCCATTTATGTATTTTTTACACAAATTTTGTGTGAAAATTTCCAAGTTACACTTTCTGGTGCTTTCATCTTTGCTTTTAGAAGTTTATGGGCAAATGAATAGTTTTTAGCGATACTCTATTCAATAGTAAAATCAATACTCTGTTGTCATTGAAATCGATACTCTGTTTATCAATTAAAAATCACTGAGTAACCAATATATTATATATATATATATATATATATATATATATATATATATATATATATATATATATATATATATATATATATATATATTATATAATAATGAATCTACTTAATTAATATATTTCATCGATATTTTAACGATATCTTAATTTTGATTAATCATCGTTCATACGCTAGCTGGTGGTAGGCAGCAGGCTGTAGTTTAGCTGATTCTGTGAGTGATTTTAGTATGGTATTGAGAAAAATGTACATGATAAATCTATAATGAATATTTGAGTTTAGTGTCATTGTATTTGTGTCATATCCTTACGATATTCGGTGTCAATTAGGTTTAACATTTTTTTAAAGTAAATTTTTAAATACTATGGGTTATTGGCTTTGGCAATGTAAAGAAACTAGTGAAGGCCCATCAGTGTCTTTACTATGGGTGTACTTAGGGAACTAGTTAAAGGGCTATAGTCCTCCTTGAAATTTTGAAGAAATCAAAATTTTTAAATGAAAACAAAAATGAATAAAAGGAAGAAAAAATCTGAATTTAAGAAACTTTTACCCTCTCCACCAGTAAAAAAAAAGTTTTGTTACAGTAGGGTGTAGTCTTTAAGTTTTTCTTATTTCACTTCAAATCTGTAATTGCGGCCGTAGGCTACAGTAGGGTACTACAAAAGGAAAATATAATATATGAGGCTATATTGGCTATGCTCATTAGTTTTGAAACCAAGTTAATTATATTGCTACAAGTGTTATTTTTCCATTTCTTTGAAGTGGTAACGACCGCATATGTAGGTGTAAGGTCCTGTACAATGGCCGTATTTTGAGACTTGAATAAGTGACATTTTTTTATAACTTCTTCCCCTCTAGTCCTTCTATCAGGCGATTTGGCTTGCATATCATATGGTACATATTTAGCCCCTAATATATTCTATAGGCAATATAATGTAAAGTTTATTTTCGTTTATTTGTTAATGTTATGTTATTTATACTGTGATTATCATGTAAATCAAGGACTAAATGCTATTTTATCTTAATATTTTCTAAGCATCATTTATATTAGTTTTGAAATCTATACTAATTATGAATACAAAATAATTAAAAATAATAAAGCTTGCTAAACCATTTTTTTACATAAAAAAAAATACAAAGAAAATATAGGCAATTAGTCATGAATATTTTTATTTTTTTTTAATATAGCGAAACTACAAATATGAAATGATCAGAAATCAAGTAAATTGGGTAAATTGAAACCAAGAAAACGATTTTTTACATTTAAAATAATCAAAAACCCTTAAAACATAAAAAAAAATATCTTTTCGATGTGATTTCTCAATACATTTTCTTCATTCAAATACATATTGCTCTTTGATTGTCTACTGCATCAGCATAGAGTAAATTTAAGACATTTTTTAGCTATTTTGGACTTTTAAAAAAATTCTGCAATTTTTTTTGGTAAATATTAATACTACAAATATGAGAAATTAAGTAAACTTTTAAATTTTTTTTTTCATATAAAACAAAACAAAAAAAAATAATAATAAATAAGAAAGTATTTTTTTGTCTCAAATTAGTTGAATGCAACTTTGTGAAATTTATTTATCTATACAAAATGTAACATTATAAAAAATATTTTTACCAAATATTTTGCAATTTATTTGTGATTATATATAAAAAAAGAAATAAATTATGGTAATTATGGCTTTCAGAGTTGTGAATTTTTTCATAGATCAGATTGCTGAAAACTAACAACATACCTATGCATTACGAGTTCGACTGGAACTACAAGTTTGCTACTTGTGTAGGAAAGGAAATTGCAAATAAATTTTATAACTATATTGGTGGTAAAATAAAGGATAAAACTATGCCTAATGGGCAGCAAATAGACCTAACCTAACAAAAAATCTCTGTTCAATAACTAGGCCTAACCTACCAAAAAAATCTTTTAGGAATATATATATATATATATATATATATATATATATATATATATATATATATATATATATATATATATATATATATATATATATATATATATATATATATATATATATAAATATATATATATAATAAAAAAAATAAAAAAAAAAAAAAAAAAAAATTTGGGAATGAAAATGATCCAGCAACCTTTTTGTACTAGAAACTTTAAGGCTATGTTGTTAGTTTCAAATCACTACACGTAGTTTGAGTTGAACTTGAAAAGCGTAGGTATGTTGTTAGTTTCAGCAACCTGATCTCGAACAAAAAGCACTACTGTGGATGCTACAATTAACTAAATTATATTTATTCTTACATAAAACTAAGAATGAATTATATATATATATATATATATATATATATATATATATATATATATATATATATATATATATATATATATATATATATATATATATATATATATATATATATATATAATATTTTAATTTTTTTTTAAAATTTGTTTTGAGATAACCAGCATTCGCATGGTTAGGCCTGTTTGTTGGCAGTGTGCATACATTTACAATTGAAGTTCAGGTCAGGTTAATTCAAACTAGTGTGTTAGATCCAACAAAATAGTTCAACAATCTAACCTGGACTTGACAGCTAATGTATGCATATGCATATGGTCAGTAAATAGGCCTAACCTTGCAAACACTGACTTTTTCAGTGCCTAAAAACACTACTATTATGTAATATTAATACTATTAATAAAATTATTATATGACTTGACAAGTTGACAGATTTATACATTATACAGACTCTGTACTGTGTTCAAGTCTGTCAACTTGTTGAGTCATATTATAATTTTATTGTTTAATCAACAAAATATATAAGCTTGTGATTTTATATTATATATTAGAATTTTATTGCTTAATGAGCGAATATTCATTATCTAATTCAAATTTCAGACTATCAGTAAACTAAATACCCCAAGTTTTATAATAGCACTCAAATTCGATAAGTAAAATTTTTTCTTATTTTATCATTTAGCTCTTTCTAAATTTTTTTTCAGTTTTCCCCAGTTTTCTTGGGATAAGTAGAAAAGGTTCAAAAAGATTTTTTTTGCCAACCCTGCTTAGAGTAAAGTAGTGTAGCTAATAGTAAAGCAAATAAAATTTATTAAAAAAACTTAATGAAAGTTCAGAACTGAAGGTCAACAACAATCCTCAATAAGAATTTGGTTGAAGTTGTGGCAAAAACTAATAGAGTAAGGTGCTAGCTATTAACTAATAAAAGTTTTTGCATCTTAACATCCTTACAAAACAAATAGGGGAAGATTAATTTTACTCATATGAAAGAGAATTTTTGTGGTAAAACATGATAGGGTTTCTCATATTTTACCCCCAGGTGTTATTATATCAGTCTCTACCCCAGTGTGTTTTTATTCATTATATATATATATATATATATATATATATATATATATATATATATATATATATATATATATATATATATATATATATATATATATATATATATATATATATATATGAGCCACACAACAATTCCAGCTATTATTATGTTTGACTATTATTCATTATATATTATTTTTTATATTTAGAATATACAATAGTTCTTTATAAATTAAATAAATATACAAGTTTTTTGCAATATTTGCTTATTACAACTATTCTATAGAAAATAGGAAAATAGAGACAGTTAGAAGCCACAAGGGCCTATCGAGACTGTCCCAGTCCAAACAAATAATAATAACAATACTAATACATGCACGAAAGACTAGGTCTATCACTTCCCTAGTTATCAGTTCATTCATGCAAAGATAAAAGAAAAACCAAGCCCAACTACACATGCAGCATTCAATGAACCATCACCCACTACAAAAAAAACTGCCATTAGGCTTAGTCATAGGTTGATCTGTTGATCTAAAAATTCATATATACCCACCAATTTGGCTTAGTCAAGTTATATTATATAATACCTAAACCATCCATAAATCTATCTAGCCCCCTTTTAAATTTGACAAGAGAATCACAGTCAACAATCTCTTGTGGCAAGTCATTCCAAAAATTAACAACTCTATTATTGAAAGAATATTTTCTTAGATCGAGATGGCATGGCTTCTTTTTAATTTTCTTATCATGTCCTCTAGTTACTCTTCCACGGTCCAATATAAAGTATTTTTCAATCTCTGTATTACTGTCAGATGCAAATATTTTGTAAACTTGTATCATATCCCCTCTGAGAAATCTCCTTTCAACTGAGAACATTCCTAACTCCTTCAACCTCTCTTCATAGCTCTTATTTTCAAAGCCAGAAATCATCCTTGTTGCTCGACGTTGTACTCTCTCCAGCATATCTATGTCTTTTCTTAAATGAGGAGCCCAAACCTGTGCACAATACTCTAATTCTGGCCTAACTTAGCTATTATATAGCTTGCTTATAACCTCTTTGCTCTTGTAAACTACATTGCGATTAATTATACCTAACATCTTATTAGCTCTATTCCTTGCTTCCAAACATTGATCACCCACCTTCAGATTACTGCTAATAATCACACCTAAATCCTTTTCTTGGTCCACAGTCTCAAGCCACTATAGAAAGAACTATAGTTAAGAGTCTGGTAGAAAAAGCTATTTTGAAGTTGATGCTACAGGATTCTCAAGTAACTTCTTGTACTTGATGTTATAAAGTCAAATGTATGTTACCATATATGAATGGGTTTCGTATAGAAACTGAAATTTTCAGTTTCTGATAAAACCAAAATTTGGATAGAGTGAAAAAAAAAAAGAGACTATCCAGAACATTTTTTTTTATTATTACTGTAAACTAATGTTTCAAATTTGGGTGTATCACAATATATATATATATATATATATATATATATATATATATATATATATATATATATATATATATATATATATATATATATATATATATATATATAATATATAATATATATTAATATATTACTGGGATGAACAAAAAAAAAAAAAAACTAAAAAAAGTTGCATCCAGAATAACCTTTCTTTATTTTTCTTTATTTTATATTGGTAGCCTTTGACATAAAGAGAAACTAGTGACACAGTGCTTGCCAAAAAAGGACTTAAATTTATAGTATTGGGAAAATGGGAAAAAATATTAGAATAAATGTTTCATAAAAATTTAAATGACAAAACTATATTATTTAAAAACTTTAAATATATATATTTTATCATAGTCAATTGCTTTGCGCTTACTGGATTTGCATCATGTGTTCATAATTACTTCACTTAATGGATAATATTAAACAACATTAAAAGATTTCAGTGTAGTGCTTAGTTGCAATTTGAAGTTGTCAGATCATTGTTTTTAATTTAAAAGTAGAGCTAATAAAATGTAATGAATTATAAATCACTATGTTGCTTACAAGAGTAAGGAAGTAATGATTAAGCCCTGTAATTCTTGTCAATCATTAATTGAATGCTATAAAAAAGTGCAAAATATATCAGCAAGAAGCTACAAGAATGGCATTTGGCTTTTCTATTATGTTATGAAAAAAAAGGAGGAAATGGGCATGTTTTGTTTGGAAAGTATAGTCCTAGAGAGGTTACGATTTAGGGTTATAAAAAAAGTTTTTTTTATCACAACTCAGTTCAGAAGATATTATTTTTATGCAGTACTATAATAGAAGAATTAGATATTACAACATGTAAATAAAAACATTTTGTCAGGATTGGAGGAAATGCTTCTTCAGTAACTGAGTAATTTATGTTTGGATTAGTTTCCCTCAGGATGTGATTGCTGCTAGTTCATTTGCAAAAATAGGTTGAATATGTATATGTGTATTAAATAGTTAATATGCTTTGCTTTTTTATTTAATTTATAATTGTTTCAATGTGCACTAGTTTTGACCAGTGGTTGTACCGTAAAATTTTTTAAATAAATAAAAAAAAGAAATTTAACATGCTTGACTTTATTGAAAGGTGATTGCTGTGGTGTGGTATTGTGTCAGCAGGGTAGAAAAAAACCATGGTTTTTTTTAAAAAAACAAAAACCAAAGGTTTTTAAAAAAAAACAACAATAAAAACCAGGTTTTTTTTTTTTATTTATTTGTTTTTTTTATTACAATAATGAATCAATAGGTGAAATAACTAATGAATAATGAAAAATGCAATATATTTATATATAGAACAGTAACAAAAAAAAAAAAAAAAAAAAAAAAAAAAAAAAAAAAAAAAAAAAAAAAAAAAAAAAAAAATAAAAAATAAAAAAAAAAAAAAAAAAAAAAAATAAAAATATATAAATATATATATATATATATATATATATATATATATATATATATATATATATATATATATATATATATATATATATATATATATATATATATATATATATATATATATATATATATATATATATATATATAATACTAACACTTTTCCTCATTGCTGGAAGCGTGCATTTGTTCAACCGATAACGAAAAAGGGTAGCCGCTCTGATCCTTCCAACTATCGACCTATAGCTCTCACTTGTGATCTGTCTAAAATTTTTGAAACTCTCATCACTCTCATTTGGAGTCTCATTCTCTTCTCTCTGATCACCAGTATGGCTTTCGACGCTCGAGGTCAACTGGTGACATACTTTCCTATCTTACTGATCTATGGTCTTCTGCCCTTAGGGACTTCGGGGAGTCTTGTGTGGTGGCGCTTGACATATCCAAGGCTTTTGACCGAGTATGGCATGCGTCGCTGCTCTCCAAGTTCCCTTCCTTTGGGTTTCCTCCTTCCCTTTGCTTACTTTTGTCTAGTTTTCTCTCAGATCGTTCCATTTCGGCACTTGTAGATGGAGCGACCGCTTCCTCTTTTTCTGTCAACTGTGATGTTCCTCAGGGCTCTGTTTTATCTCCAACCTTATTCTTACTTTTCATAAACGATCTTCTCAACTGCACTTCTAACTCTGTTCACTCTTATGCTGATGACTCAACTCTACATTCTTCTACTCATTTCAAATCTGCTCCCTCTTTTGCCTCTAGAGTTGCTTCTCGTCTTCAACTTTCCGATTCTATTCTTGCCGATCTGGATGGGATTTCCCGGTGGGGACATAGCAACCTTGTGAAATTCAACTCTTTAAAAACTCAACTTCTTCACATCTCCCTCTCAAAAACACCTCCTAACTTCCCTATCTTCTTCGATGGCTCTCCCGTCTCACCTCAAAATAACATTAACATTCTTGG
>SEYY01000566.1:51721-57442 GCA_009176605.1 Armadillidium nasatum
ATTAAGGATGTAGAATAATTTAGTTTGTATGCAAAAAAAAAAAAAAAAAAAAAAAAAAAAAAAAAAAAAAAAAAAAAAAAAAAAAATATCAAAGCTCACATGGTAATGACCAGGAGGTGGGAAACCTTTTTACACTGTAAGACTGCATTATAGTACTGTGATTCAAAAATGCTGCATTTAAAATTATATATATATATATATATATATATATATATATATATATATATATATATATATATATATATATATATATATATATATATATATATATATATATATATATATATATATATATATATATATATATATATATATATATATATATATATATATATATATATATATATATATATATATATATATATATATATATATATATATATATATATATATATATATATATATATATATATATATATATATATCAAGAAAAAGATTTCTTTAAAATTAGTGTTAACTAACTTTTTTAATAATGGCTTTTTTTTTTTTTTTTTTTTTTTTGAGAGAGAGAGAATAATTTCAATTTGGTTTCAACATGGTAGTCCAAAGTTTTATCTAGTTCTCAAGATGCATGATCGCTTTTCTTGTAAAAATTGACTGCTGTTGGGAAGGGCTCCTTTTGAAGTGCAAGGAATAATAAAAGGTGGAATCATCAGCATAGGAGTTAATAGGTGATGAAGCAATAGAGGTCATTAATAAAAAAGTAGAAAAAGAGTTGAAATGGGACAGATCCTTGTGGAACACCACTATTTATAGATTTAAAGGAAGAACGATGGACGTCTACAGCAGCTGCTATAGAATGACCAGAAAGGAAATTAGAGAGAAGGATGGATACCGAAAGAGGGAAGTTTGGAAATCAAAGCTTTGTGCCAGACTCTGTTGAAGGCTTTTGATTTGTTTAACGCATAGCGAAAGATTCCCTGAAACACAGAATAATGGAGGACCAAGAGTCAGAAAGTAGGAAAAGAATATAACTGGTAGAGCGTTCTTTTCGAAAACCATATTGGCGATCAGAGGTAAGATTAGAAAGATTAACGTGTTTCCAAATCTTCCTGTTAAGGATAGATTCGAAAAGTTTAGAAAGAATGGAAATTAAAGAAATAGGATGATAGAAGATTGAAATGGGTTCCCCTTCTTCGGCATGAATTAAATGATCGCACGTTTCCAGAAAGAATGGAAAGTTGAAGTAGAAAGGCAGGAATGAAATAATGTATAAAGGCAGGGTGCAAGCTTAGGAGCACAAGTTTTCAGAATCGCAAGACCATAGGACATGTTCTTAGTGTTAAGCTCAGAGAGAGCAGAAATGACATCTTTAGAAGAAATCACAATATTAGGCATAAATGAGTTGGAGGGGTTCGAAGAGGAGGAATACCTTCGGAATCGTATAAGGTAGAGTTTGAGTCTAAAATTTGGGAGAAGAGTTCAGCTTTAGTAAATATATATATATATATATATATATATATATATATATATATATATATATATATATATATATATATATATATATATATATATATATATATATATATATATATATATATATATATATATATATATATATAGGGATGGAGCGATACCAAAATTTTTACCGATACCGATACCAAGACTTTCAATTTCGCCGATACCGATATCGATACCTAAAAATTAGCTAATCCCGATACCGATACTTATTTTTAGATGTTAAGAATATATATATATATATATATATATATATATATATATATATATATATATATATATATATATATATATATATATATATATATATATATATATATATATATATATATATATATATGATTAAAAGTGAGAATAAAGTAGGAGATAGAACAAAACCATGAGGAATTTCCCAATATATATATATATATATATATATATATATATATATATATATATATATATATATATATATATATATATATATATATATATATATATATATATATATATATTATCTCCTCTGGTGAACAAAGGCCGGATTCCTGCCAATATCCACCAGAGTTGGGGAACTGTCGGAAATCTGTTCGCTAATGGCTGACATGACCCGAGACACGGCGTTTATAAGTGTTCAATTCAAAGGAAGTTGGGAAAACAGATAAAGATAGTGTGTTTCAGACTTTACTAGTAGAGTACATGTAAGATTGAGCATAGCTGTTAAGTCTAATGTCGGAAAGTTGGACAGAGAAGGGATGAGACTGTGTAGAAAGTCGTGTCGTATGAGCCCTTCTCAATGGAGGAGGTATGCGATGTGAGAGTTAAGAAGAGCGGTGTCCGTTGTAATAGCGATACTATTAAGAGAGTGACGCAACAATTTGACGGGAAGAAAGAGATTGGAGAGAGTTGGCAAGAGCAGGAAAGGTGATAAGACGAAAAGCCCTAGACTTCACCTTTTCGAGAAGAGCTGTATGTGTGGAACCACTCCAGATGTGTGAGGGGTACTCCATAAAGGGTCGAAATACACCCTTATAAAGAGCAAGCAACCACGAAGTCGCCTCAGAACTCCCAACCTCTTAGAAGCTTTCTTTCCAAGAAAGTTCACGAGAAAAAGAAATATAGAAAATATTGAGGACAGATGAAGGTTTGAGTTGAGTGTTTTCGAAGAAGATGTCCTAATTGTGTGGAAGATTGTGTCGAGTAGAAAGATTGAGGAATTGAGTTTTTGAGGCATTGAAAACGACCATGTTTTCTATTCTCCAATTTGAAATACGAGAAAGATCAGAGGTCAGTTACTCCAATCTATACTTCTTGAATCTATAAACTGCTGTTGGGAGGGGCGTCTTTCATTGTGAAAAGAGTAATGAAGGGTGGAGTTATCGGCATAGGAGTGTATAGGAGACGAAGTAATAGAGAAAAGGTCATTGATGAAAATTAGAAAAGAGTTGGGGATAGGACAGATCCTTAAGGAGCGCCAATATTTATAGATTTATAGGGAGAACTTTGGCCGTCTACAACAGCTGCTATATTACTGCCGGAAAGAAAATTGGAGAGAAGGATAGATTCCAAGAGGGAAGTTTGGAAAAGAAAGCTTTGTGCCAGTTTCTATCGAGGGCTTTCGATATGCCTAGAACCACAGCAAAAGACTCACTGAAACCCAGAAGAGCGGAGGGCCAAGAGTCAGAAAGTACGGAAAGAACATCACTAGTAGAACGTTCTTTACGAAAGCCATACTGGCGATCAGAGATTAGGTTAGAAGTTAAGGTGCTTCAAAATCTTCCTGCTAAGGATAGAATCGAAAACTTTAAAGAGAACGCAGGTTAAAGAAATAGCACGTTAGTTAGAGGGTTGAGAGGGGTCCCCTTTCTTCGGCACAGGCTAAATGAGCGAGCGTTTCCATCAAGAAGGGAAGGTCAAAGTGAAGAGACAAGACTAAATAGTTTACCAAGGCAGGGTGCAAGCTCAGAAGCACAAGTTTTAAGAACCGCAAGAGGAATACTATCAGATCTGGAATGTTACAGAAATTAATTAAAAAATCACAACGTGCGCCGGGGCAAGCCGAACTTAAGGTCCTGGCGGCACCATCCCCATCATCGGAGGCCACCAACTCTCAGGTGATAATGGGGTGAGGAGTGGATGAGGGGCATTCTTTGGATGAAGCTCCTCGAAGCATCTCCGAGGCTGCTTTGAATTTCACTTTTTTTTTTTTTTAATTTTTTTTTTTTTATTATAAAGGTAAGTTACGAGTAAGAGCTTGTAAATTTGGAACATGAGAAGGGAGTAGGGGGAAGGAGAAGTGGGAGCATAGACACTCCAATATGAGGCGAGGGTACACTAGAGACCCTCTGAGAAGGTGAAACGCGAAAAGGAACGAACCAAAGGGCTAGGGAGTGAAACGGAATGGTCTAGACCAGCGGTTCCCAACCTTTTTTCCTTCCGTACCCCTTCATAATGTTCCGTACCCCTTCGTACACACACAAATCCAATTTATATATATATATATATATATATATATATATTATATATATATTATATATATATATATATAATATATATATATATATATATAAATATTTTTAATTTGATATTCTATAATCTATATTCTATTAATTTTTTCCTTTTACATTCTTTTTTAATTAATCCATATATTTTTTTGTGTACCCCCAATCGCTAGCAGGCGTACCCCAGGTTGAGAACCGCTGGTCTAGACCATACTGTCACTCCCGGATTATGCTCAATAAAGGGTACTTGCATCGCTTTGGACGGCGCTACGTTCTCCCCTACACACACACACACGCATATATATATATATATATATATATATATATATATATATATATATATATATATATATATATATATATATATATATATATATATATATATATTTTTACAAAAAGTTCACATCTCACGCGGCATTGCCCTATTCGAGGAAGAGGAACTTTTCTAGGTAGTATATACCTAGGATCCCGAAGTGGGATCGAACCGGCGCCCTCAAGCACGTGAGTGATCACTTTACCGTTTGAGCCACGGTAAATATATATATATATATATATATAAATATATATATATATATATATATATATATATATATATATATATATATATATATATATATATTCATGTACCTTGTTACCATCTTAATATGTTACTAACGGATTAATCAAGAATTAAAATAAAATAAAATATTTAAGAAAACAAACCAAATGGTAAGAAGTAAATATCAAGCAACATATCAATGTTCTGGAAAGAAAATTATCGCGAAATGACGTTTCAAAATGTTACGCAATATTAATTAAAAATTACACCATTTAATTAAGCCAAAGGGATGAAAAAAATCTGGTATCGGTATGGTATCGGTAATTTTTAGTCGATACCGATACCGATAATATACGATACAGTATCGGAAAATATCCGATACTTTCCGATACGATACTTCACTCCATCCCTAATATATATATATATATATATATATATATATATATATATATATATATTATATATATATATATATATATATATATATATATAATATATTAGGAAATTCAAAAGAGACCGTGGACACATGAAGAAAGAGAGAGAGAGTTCTCAGTTATTTCAAAACATGTGTTGAAATGCAGAAGCTCCCAGGGAAAGAAGATTGCTCAAAGTTTCTGGTTCTTCATCCAAAGGAAGAAATTGGCTCCATGTGAAAAAATTCATAGAAGAAAACAGAATACTGCAAGATATAATATATATATATATATATATATATATATATATATATATATATATATATATATATATATATATATATATATATATATAATATATATATATATATATATATATATATATTTTACTTTTTTTTTTTTTACTCCTTTTTAGGGTTTTTATGGAATCATTCTGGATTGAACCTCAATCCTGAGAATGACCCCTTATTTTCTGTCCTATGGTGTTTTAACGGTATCCCAGTACCGTTCTTAAGATACTTATCCTTTTTTTTTTTTATCACAGCCATACTTAGTTCCAGTGTGGAAACCTGTATGGGTAGCTTTTCTAGTTGTTTAGTTAAACTTTTTTTAATTCTTCCTGTGGCTCCCACGATAACTGGGACTCTCTCAATTCGGTCTAAATTCCAAATTCTTTGTAGTTCATATTTAAGCCTTTGATATTTTAGTTCCCTTTCTCTTTCATAAGCCGAGACGCCCCCATCCCAAGGTACTCCAACCTCTAATATTATACAAATATTTTCCTGTTTGTTGTGGATGACTATCTGGTTTGTTATTTGTAACATGAGCGTCTGTT
>SEYY01000566.1:57542-91505 GCA_009176605.1 Armadillidium nasatum
TATATATATATATATATATATATATATATATATATATATATATATATATATATATATTCTGTAAAAAAAACTTTATTCATGTTTGTAAAGTAAATAAATTAATAAATTTTTGAATGTATACCTACATTTATTCAACATGAATAACCAAAGATATTCAAGAGCTGTTACATAGAAGAAAGTTGAAAATACAATTAAAATACAGTACTTTAAAGATATTTGATAATTTAATAATTTTAAAAAAAATTTCTGATACATAAGAATTTTATTTTTACCAGATATCCGGCTGGATTGATCGGATAACTGGATTGCAACCGGATATCCAGTCCATCCCTAATTAAACTTCCAAGTATGTTGGGATCATCGCCTAAATGGTCAGGGATACGGGTAGAGAGATGAACCAACTGCTCAAGGTTGTTCTGGATAGAAAAGTGGTAGGAAAGTTCACCTCTTGGATCAATGAGAACTAGATGAAAGCCATTGGTGGCAACGTTGAAATTACCTAAATGATGATTTCAGAGAAGGAGAAGAAAAAAAGAATGTGCTCACTTTTGGAGTTAAGACAGTTGAAGAATTTTTTACAGTCTTTAGAGTTGAGAGATAAGTAGAGAGAACAAATGAATTTAGTTGTAGTGTTAGAGAGTTAAAGCCATGAAGTAGAGAATTCAGAAAACTCAAAATATGAGACAAGAGAAGAAACAAAATCTTTGCTCACATATACACATCACCTTGGGCTGAAAATTGAAGAAAGAGACATTTGGAGGAAACAAAGTATGGTTTTCTTTCAGAGAACTCAAGTACCTGAGTTTTAGTTAAGAACAAGAGATGAGGTCTAGAAGAAGAGCTGATGTGTGACAAACTGGAAATTAGACTAGAGACTGCGAATGTTTCAGAAATTAATGAAAAATTGTGTACTAGGGATAGCCAGCATCAGGCCTTGGTGGCACCAACCCCATCACAAGAGACCACCAACTCCCAAGTGGTAGGTGGATAAGCCCCTAAATTTTCTAAGCTTTTCTGAGGCCTCACTATAATTCATAATTTTATTTTTCTTGATTTTTAAAACAGATAATTTAAAAGCAAGCTCTGTAGGGTACATGTGACGGGGAAGGAAGTGGTAGCATAGGCACTCCAATATGAGTCAAGGGTACACTACAAAATCTGAGAAAGTAAAACGCAAAAAGGAACGAACCAATGGAAAATGGAATGATCTAGCCATCCTATCACACTGAGGGTTATGCTCAGTGGTAGATATTTTCATCGCTTTGGATATGTGTATATATATATATATATATATATATATATATATATATATATATATATATATATATATATATATATATATATATATATATATATATATGAACCGACCGGGGCCCCGGCCCCGGCCAAAAATCAGGGAAAACCGGGGTTGCCGGCCGGGGTTAAAATGGCAAATTATACTTTAATTTTTTTTTTTTTTTTAATTTCAGCCAATTCTGCTAAAACTTTCAGTTATATAGATTTTTTACCGGTAAGAAAAGTCTATTTCTAGCGTTTTTCCGAGTCTATTACGGTTAAAAGTTTTTTTTTTTTTTTTTGAAATTTTACCTTTTTAATTGAATGGCGGTGCCAAACCACTTTTTAGAATGAGCTGAAAATTGGACTATTTATTCAAAATTAAATGGGATACAAAAGTCTCTAATAGACTTTTGTTCTCAGAGTTATAGGAAAAATGTTATAAGCCAAAAACTGACCAACTATAGGAAAAAAAATTTTTTGAACTAAAAAAATCCACCTTTTCAGACAAAATTTTTTTTAAAAAAATACAACTATGACATTTCCTATTTTTGGTGTGTATAGAGGAGGGGTGGGGCTACAAATTCCTCTATGTACTTTATTCGATGAGATTCGTTGGTTTTGAGATATAGCCTTCAAAAAGGTCCATTTTTGGCCAAATTTCAAAAATTCCCGAAGTTTGAGAGGCTATATCTCGCTTCAAACAAAGAGCATTTAAATATGCACTAAATAAATATTGTTGCCCTGCCCTCTTCTAAACAATATTCACAAATAAAAAAAATAGTAGGTAGCGTTTTTTATAAATAATTTTTTCCTCCAGAAGGGTACGATTTTTGCAAATTTTTTTTCAAGTGCTTATATAACTTTTTTCTAGACGTGATATCAAAAACCTATTCCCACCAATGCAAGAAATTGGGGCAAAGGTATTCATCTAAATTTTAAACTCATGTGGACCAGTGGTTTGATCCAGTTATTCATTTTTTTCAACTTTGGGTCCAAATAAGTTTCAAACCATTATAGACTCAAAAAAAATGCTCAAAATCAACTCAGAACTTCGTGAAAAAATTCACATACTTTGAAAATTTCAGCTCAATCAGTCAAATAATAGAAAAAAAAAAATTTCAAATAAAATATAAGAAAATTAAGATTTTTTTTTTTTTTTTTTTTTTTTTTTTCCTTTTCTGCTAGTGAATGTTCATCTTTGTGTTTTGATTTTAGATACTCCAAAAAGATTTGGTTGAAATTTTTTTACTTGTAGCACCCGGAGGTTCTCTTCTAATTTTCTGACTGCAGATGTTAACATTTAGCTATTTCGAGCCTATCCTGAAACATTGTAAAGTATTCAAATACTGCAGAAGCTGAACTTTTAGCAATATTGACTGAAAGTATAAACAAAATAATAATTTTTAAATAATGCGGCTAAATTATACAAATTTGATACATGGCAATAAAATAACAATGATATGTATAAATACAGGTTAAATTGATAATTTTATATCTTACATTTTTTCAAACTTTACCTTAGGGTCTTACTTAAGTAAACCTGTTGAATCACTATTATGAATTAGAATATTTTTTTTTTTAATTTTTGCACTTTTTTTAAACTTTAACTATACAAAACTGTAATTTTTTGATTTTTTTTTTGTGGAGAAAATGCATATAATCATTAATTTAAGTGAATGTTGGCTATTCTACTCCTTCCTTACAATTAAATAAACCTTATATCTAATTTTCTTAACCTTAAATTTCAGTGCTTTTGACCTCCTTACAAATTTTAGAAAACCCCGGCCAAAACCCCGGCCCCGGTCCCTATATATATATATATATATATATATATATATATATATATATATATATATATATATATATATATATATATATATATATATATATATATATATATATATATATATATCAGATTTTTAAAGTAAGTTAATCCTACTGGTTACATTTCTTTTGAATATTCAATTTCTTTGAACAGTAGTAATTAATTAATTTTCAATTAATTAATTCTGGTCTTGGTGGGATCGAACCCTCTGATTCGATGCTTTTCCATTAATTTTTACGCCATTTAATTTATAACATTTGGTTTGTTTTCTTAAATACTTTATTTTTATTTTAATCACTAATTTAATCTATTAGTAACATATTCAAATGGTAACCTATTTTATATATATATATATATATATATATATATATATATATATATATATATATATATATATATATATATATATATATATATATATATATATATATATATATATATATATATATATATATATATTTTTTTTTTTTTTTTTTTTTTTTTTTTTTTTTTTTTTTTTTTTTTTTTTTTTATATATATATATATATATATATATATATATATATATATATATATATATATATATATATATATATATATATATATATATATATATATATATATATATATATATATATATATATATATATTTTTTTTTTTTTTTTTTTTTTTTTTTTTTTTTTTTTTTTTTTTTTTTACAGAAAGCCACCAATCACAGGCAGAGCCCTTTTCAAGGAGGGGGCACACACACATGGAGAAACCTCGTTTAAACACACACACACACACACACACCTAACGCTCAGCCCTCAGGTGGGCGTAGACGGAAGCCTTGAAGAGTGGAAGAATACAGAGGAAAAATAGATGATGGTAGAGAGTTCCATAGAATAGGGGTAGCTGGAAAGAAAGAGGTACCACAACGGGTTAGCCTGGGATTTCCTATGTCCACACAAAATTGGTGCGAAAGCAGGGCACCACTTGTGCAACGAGGGCGACGCAACGGTGGAGGAATACGAGAGGCCAATTCCCTCGAGCACCTGCCATTGTAGTACCTATAGAAAAGAGATAGTGCGCCAACGTCACGTCGCAGAGACAGAGGGTCAAGTGAGTTTGAAAGTAGGGGACAGTTAATTAATCTTTTAGCTTTTGACTCAACCCTATCCAGAAGAGAGTTGGAGCCGGAGTCCCCTCAAATGTGAGAACAGTGCTCCATACAAGGGCGAATAAGACTCTTATATATTTGGAGTAACTGCTCAAAAGAAAAAAATTCTCGCAATCTGAACAGAACTCCCAGCTTCTTAGAGGCCGCTTTAGCAACCATTGTGATATGTGGTTTCCAAGACAGTTTGTTGTTTATGTTTAGACCAAGAATGTTAATGTTATTTACAGGTGAGACGGGAGAGCCATCGAAGAGGATAGAAAAGTTAGGAGGTGATTTTGAAAGGGAGATTTGAAGAAGCTGAGTTTTTAAAGAGTTGAATTTCACAAGGTTTCTATGACCCCAACGGGAAATCCCATCCAGATCGGCAAGAATAGAATCGGAAAGTTGAAGACGAGAAACAACTCTAGAAGCAAAAGAGGGAGCAAATTTGAAATGAGTAGAAGAATGTAGAGTTGAGCCATCAGCATAAGAGTGAACAGAGTTAGAAGTGCAGTTGAGAAGATCGTTAATGAAAAGTAAGATTAGAGTTGGAGATAAAACAGAACCCTGAGGAATACCACAGTTGACAGAAAAGGAGGAAGAGGTCGCTCCATCTACAACTGCCGAAATGGAACGATCTGAGAGAAAACTAGACAAGAGTAAGCAAAGAGAAGGAGGAAACCCAAAGGAGGGGAGCTTGGAGAGCAGTGACACATGTCATACCCGGTCAAAAGCCTTGGATATGTCAAGCGCCACCACACAAGACTCCCCGAAGTCCCTAAGAGCAGAAGACCATAGATCAGTAAGATAGGAAAGTATGTCACCAGTTGACCTCGAGCGTTGAAAGCCATACTGGTGATCAGAGAGAAGAGAATGAGACTCCAAATGATCCAGGAAATGAGAGTTCAGAAGAGTTTCAAAATTTTTAGATAGAACACAGGTTAGAGCTATAGGTCGATAGTTAGAAGGGTCAGAGCGACTACCTTTTTTCGGGATCGGCTGAACAAATGCACGCTTCCAACATTAAGGAAAAGTATTAGTATTAAGGCATAGAGAGTAGAGCTGAACGAGGACAGGCGCCAACTCGGAAGCACACTCCCTCAGAACACGAGGGGGAATGCCATCCGGGCCACTAGCCTTCCTGACGTTCATAGATTTCAGGATCCCATGCACCCGATCATGAGTAATTACAGGTAGAGACATGGGACACCTGTGAAGAGAAGGAGTAGGAGGAGGGATGCCTGAATCGAGCAGGGTGGAATTAGATGAAAAAAGGAGGCCGAAGAGATTAGCCTTTTCAGAAGGAGTATTAGCTACATAACCATCAGAGCGAATAAGAGGAGGAAAGGAAGATTTAAAGAAGTTGTTAGAGATATTTTTGACAAGAGGCCAGAAATTTTTTTCAGTAGGAGAGCCATGGAGGTCAGCCCACTTCCTTTTTATGAAAGTACGCTTAGTCCGTCGAAGAACATCCCTGCAACGATTCCGAGCTGAATGAAAATTAGCAAAGAGTGATAGGAGAAGGAGAGTTTTTCCATTCACGATAAGCACTGTCTCTCTCACGAAGGGCAAGAGAACAGCTGTCATCGAACATGGATTTTGAGGAGAAAAAGATTTAGTTGAAGATGGAATGAATCTGCCCATCCCGTCAAGGATTTCGGCCCCGACCTTTTCAGCAGAGACAGAAGCGTCCCCCGAGACAAAGCAAGATTCATTCCAATGATAGTTAGCAAAAAAGCGGCGCATTGCCCCCCAATTAGCCCGATAAAAGTGCCAGAAAGTACGTTTAGGGCATGGTGGAGCTGTTGGAGAGAAAGCATTATAACTAAGAGCTATGAGATTATGATCAGAATTACCAATAGGAGGGAAAATGGTGTATTTATAACTAGAAGGAGTAGTGGCAAATTGGTTAGGACGATCTGGAATGTGTGTGGGTTCCCTAATCAACTGCTCCAGATCGTTAAGAATGCTGAATGATTTGGCCTCCCTCCCACCTGTATCAGTATGAGAGGAGCCCAACCATTCAGTGTGGTGTACGTTGAAATCCCCTAAATAGAGGACTTCAGCATTTGGATGAGAAGAATATTATGTCTCCTCTGGTGGGAAAAGGCCGGAGTCCTACCAAATTCCACCAGAGTTGGGGGAACAGTCGGAATCTAATCACTAATGGCCGACGTGACTCGATACACGGCGTTTAAAAGTGTGCAAGTCAAAGGAAGTTGGGAAAACAGATAAAGGGAGTGTGTTCCAGACTTTACCAATAGAGTACATGTAAGAGTGAGCATAGCGGTTAAGTCTGGGACCGGAGAGTTGGACAGAGAAAGGATGAGACTGTGTAGAAAGTAGTGTAGCACGAGCCCTTCTCAATGGAAGAGGTATGCGACGTGAGAGTTCAGAAGAGCAATGTTCGTTGTAATAGCGATAATATAGATAAAGTGATGCAACAATTCGACAGGAAGAAAGAGACTGGAGAGAGTTAGTAAGAGTAGGAGAATTGATGAGACGAAAAGCCCTAGACTCCACCTTTTCAAGAATAGCTGTATGTGTGGAACCACCCCAGATGTAAGAGGCGTACTCCATACAGGGGCGAACAACACCCCTATACAGAGCAAGCAACTGGGGTGGCGTAAAAAAAACCACAAATGCGCCTCAGAACACCCAACCTCTTAGAAGCTTCTTTAGAAAGAGAAATAATGTGATCTTTCCAAGAAAGATCACGAAAAAGAATCCGAGAATTGAGGACAGATGAAGGTTTGAGTTGAGTGTTTTCGAAGAAGATATCATAGTTGTGTGGAAGATTGTGTCGAGTAGAAAGATGGAGGAATTGAGTTTTTGAGGTATTGAAAACGACCATGTTTTCTCTGCCCCAATTTGAAATACGAGAAAGATCAGAGGTCAGTTGCTCCAAGGCATCCTTCTTGAATCTATCAACTGCTGTTGGGAGGGACGTCTTTCAAATTGAAAGGAGTAATGAAAGGTGGAGTCATCGGCATAGGAGTGTATAGGAGACGAAGTAATAGAGAGAAGGTCATTGATTAAAATTAAAAAAGAATTAGAGAAAGGACAGATCCTTGAGGAACACCACTATTTATAGATTTATAGGAAGATCGGTGGCCGTCTACAACAGCTGCTATAGAACGACCGGAAAGGAAATTAGAGAGAAGGTCACACAGAGAGGATAGATTCCGAAAGGGGGAAGTTTGAAAATCAAAGCTTTGTGCCAGACTCTATCGAAAGCTTTCTATATATATATATATATATATATATATATATATATATATATATATATATATATATATATATATATATATATATATATATATATATATATATATATATATATATATATATATATATATATAATATCTCCTCTTTTGCTTTTAGAGTTTCTTCTCATCTTCAACTTTCATATTCCAATCTTGCCGATATGATGGGAGTTCCCGGTGGGATCACAGCAACTTTGTGAAATTCAACTCTTTGAAAATTCAACTTCACATTTCTCTCTCAAAAACACCTTTTAACTTTCCTATCTCCTTCGACGGCTCTTCCATCTCAACTGTGAACAACATAAATATTCTTGGTCTGAACATAAACAATAAATTATCTTGGTAACATCATATCACAAAGGTTGCTAAGGTGGCCTCATTATAGCTGGGAGTTCTGTTCATACTGAGGGATTTTTTTTTCTTCTAAACAGTTACTCCAATTATATAAGGATCTTATCCGTCCTTTCATGGAGTACTTTTCTCACATTTGGGGTGGTTCCAGTTTCATCCTTCTTTTGGAAAAGGTTAAGTCTAAGGCTAAAAGACTAATAAACTGTCCCCTACTTTCAAACTGACTTGACTCTTTTTATCTGCGAGGTGACGTTGGTGCACTCTTCTCTTTTCTATAGGTACTATAACAGCTGGTGCTCGAGGGAGTTTATCTCTCGCATCCAACCACCATTATATCGCCCTCGTGGCACAAGGGGTGCCTTGCTTACAAATGAACTTTCTGCGAGCATTGCAAACTCTAGGGTTGCACGTTGTGGTACTTACTTCTTTCCAACCACCACTGTTCTGTGGAAATCTCTATCTTCTGTTTTTTTCCTGCTATTTAAAAATCCTCTGTCTACGCCTACCTGAGGGATCTACGATAGGTTCGGGTTTGTTTTCTTTTTTTATTCTTTAATTATGCCCCCTCCTTGAAAGGGCTGAAAAGGGCTATATATATATATATATATATATATATATATATATATATATATATATATATATATATATATATATATATATATATATATATATATTATTGCTTCCGTGGGAGGGTGTCCCTCGGATTACTGAGGTGATTCTCCCTGGCATGGAGGCGTACATCCCATATTCTTTCCCTTCGAATAAGCCTAACGAACCTCGATTTAGCTCTGCTAGTTCTCGCGCTATTCGCCCCAGGGATGCTGGCTTTAGGGATTACCAGAAATTCATTCTACTTATATTTTATCCCGGAATCATGCAGAATTTATCCTCGGCAACACCAAAAACTTTTCTTTTCGTTGAAAATGCAATAATCATTTTGGTTCTTCTTCCTTACGATCTTTCTAGCATTTTGCAAAAAAATGTCAACTCTAACTTTGCTTCTTCTTATTTCCCTTCTTTAGTATCTTCCGAAGGCACAATTGCCGTTTTGCCTTCTTCTAAGGCTGAACTTTTCGCTCAAACTTTTGCCTCTTATTAATTCAGACTTAGACGATTCCGGAGGTATTAATCCTACTTCAACTCTTTCTAACTCCTTTATGCCTACAAATGTAATTTTTTCTAAAGATGTTATTTCTGCTCTTTCACAGCTTAACATTAAGAAGACGTACGGTACGGTCTTGATGGTATCCCCCCCTGTGGTTCTTAAAACTTGTGTTTCTGAGCTTGCACCTTGCCTTGGTAAACTATTTCGTCTCTGTCTTTTTACTTCGACCTTCCCTTCTTGATGGAAACGTGCGCTCATTCAGCCTGTGCCGAAGAAGGGGTACACCTCTCAACACTTTAACTACCGTCTCATTTCTTTAACCTCCGTTCTTCCTAAGGTTTTCGAATCTATCTGTAACAGGAAGATTTGGAAACATCTCAATCTGATCGCCAGATCAGATTGAGATGTTTTCAAGGTGCTGAATATTTTCTACCAGGTTAGTGTAACACATTGCATACACGTAAGCTGGTTAAAAGGTCCTTTTTACACATTCAGTTACGGACAAAGGTAAAATACCCTATCCTAGATAAGAGCTCAGCCAATTAGTGGTGATGATGGTGGTAATTAATATGCTAAAGATAATAGTAATAATAATAATAATAATAATAATAATAATAATAATAATAATAATAATAATAATAATAATAATAAAATAAAGTACCTTAACAACTCCTTGTTTTTTTAACATATCATATGCCTCAGAAATCTTTGGCTCTGTTTTTAAATCCACAGTCCACGTGAATAATAGCTCAATGACTCTCTTTTTAACATCTTCACTAGTTTGAGTTCCATAATATTTTGGGGAAACCAATTTAATCATTTCATTTAAAAAGCGAAATTTTCCAACTTCAGAATGAAAATTTGGTCCACAGTTGTTGATGCATGCTTGCAATACCTACAGAAATAATGAAAATTATTATTTAATTTGAAAAAACATATAACCCTTATATTACACTAAATTAGCTTATAAACAATATTTACAGGACTAAAGACCTTAAAAACATAAAAACTTTACTATATATATATATATATATATATATATATATATATATATATATATATATATATATATATATATATATATATATATATATATATATATATATATATATATATATATATATATCATGGGCTAATCCGAATCTGGATGCGAAGATTTTTTTCATGGACTCGGATTCGAGAATTCTAAAAGTTGCTGGGTTCGGATTCGGATTCAGGTTCTGATTCAAATCCTTTCATTTACGGTAACATCAAGTCTAAATAACGTTGTTCACTGAAATATGTGATATTTTTTCAATTAAGTTTATGTAATCATACATGTCACAAAATCATTGTTGTATCTTAAGAAACAATATTTTGTGAATGACTATTCAAGTTTATGCCAAAAAAAAAATTTAAAATAAAAAATAAGTGTAATTGAAGAGAAAGAATATGGAATGTACGCCACCATGACTGAGAAATGCACCTCGGTTATGCAATCAGCACATTCTGAAGGACCTCTCTCGCATATATATATATATATATATATATATATATATATATATATATATATATATATATATATATATATATATATATATATATATGTGCGTGCGTGCGTGCGTGCGTGCGTGCGTGCGTGCGTGCGTGCGTGCGTGTGTGTGTGTGTGTGTGTGTGTGTGTGTGTGTGTGTGTGTGTGTGTGTGTGTGTGTGTGTGTGTGTGTGTGTGTGTGTGTGTGTGTGTGTGTGTGTGTAGGCCTAGATCGTTACAGCTATATAAAAAAATTAGTTCTTACCTTGTTTGATTTATTATCTATTATTTGTAATATTTTGAATAGGTGTTTAATAATTTCCTTACTTGATAACTTTTTATTTTATTTAAGATATTTCACAAATATTTACATTATCCACAATTATATCTTATTAATCTACTTCAAAATTTGCATCTTATGATCGGCATGAACGATACCGCAATAATCGATATATCGTTCCTAATATCGATATATCATTTATCATATTATTATAAATAATTACAAATTTATTAAAATTACAAAAATCTATACAACCTTTATTCTAATATGGTGATACCCAAGGTTACTTGGAGATTGACACCTGAACACCCAACTTATGACATGAATTTGTTAGAATAGTAAATTGGAAGATATAATGAAAAATACAGCAGTAGAGGAAACTTATTCTTAAAAACATGGTATACCTTAACAAATTAAAAAAATGCAAAATATTCACACAAAATATATATATATATATATATATATATATATATATATATATATATATATATATATATATATATATATATATATATATATATATATATATATATATATATATATAGCACCTTCAATTTATTTATCACATATATTTTCATGGTTCAACACTTTCATTACTTAAACTAAAATATGGTTTAATATAATTATATTTTCAATCTGCGCTTTATTATTCTTTTATATGTATACAGTATTACCTGAAAATTTTACTATAGGATAGGGACCATGGTACACTGCTTCTAATTTGTTTCTGCCATATTGTTGGTTTTTTACAAGAACAAATTTCGCATCTTGTAAGTTCTTTGGCACATATATTTTTGGATTTTTGGCAGAAAATTCTGGAGATAGAGGGAGTCCCAAGAACAATTTTAATTTTTCAGCATATGTTTTTATTGAAAGTAAGAATGAGGACTCTACTTGCTCTATTAAAGCTCCAGGGAGGGATGGATTTTGACCCATCATTAGGATAGCAGGGGTTATTCCTTCTGAGTTTAATGGGGCAGTTCTTAAACATAACAGCACTAGGGGGAGGAGATCCAACCAATAATTTTGAACATCTTCCAACTCATCCGACAGCATGGCTCGAAGAGACCTCAATAGTGTTCTATGAGAGTTTTCAATGAGTCCATTACTCTGAGGGGTATAGGCAGAAGTAAAGTTATGTCGGGATCCTAGCTCCTCACAAACACTTGTAAATAAATCGGAAGTAAATTGTCCACCCCAATCCGAAACATAAGTTCCTACCACTCCAGCTATGGGTAAGAATTCTCTGGTAATTGTCTCCACAATTGTAGAGGTTTCTATGTTTTTCAAGGGGAAAGCAAAGAGATAGCGAGAGAATCTATCAATTAAAGTTAAAAGATATTTATAGTTTTTACATGAAGGCATTTTAATTATGTCTATATGAGCCACCTGAAATTTTGCCGAAACTGGCTGGTAAGATTCATATGGTGAGCTTATTTTGCGTAATGATTTAGATCTCTGACATGAATCACAACTTAGAACAAACTGCTTTGTGTATTAAGGCATATCCTTATATACAAAGCGTTTCCTAAGAGATGCTAGAGTTTTCTTGACTCCAAAATGCCCAAGTAAATGCGAATAAGAAATAACAGGTATAATGAAAGATTCAGGAACAAAGACACGAGGTGAAAGTGGAATAGATTCATCGACAACCAAAGACAGTAGGTCATTTTTATAATAATAGTTTCTCTTGCTTGTTTAAATATTTTTGAAGATGCACATCTGTTTCTTGTGCTGCTTGAAGTTCTTTATAATCAATTTCACGCTGAAATATCTTAAACACTTCATTGGCAGAGATATGGAAAAGAGATGACAGTGAATGACAGTCATTCTCTATTAAAGAATCCTGCTGGGGAGAAAGCTCTGGTGTGACCAATGCTTCATCACAGAGTGCTTCAGGAAGGACTTCTGTAACAGCGTCTTCTCTTCCAAGTTGAGGTGAAGTGATTGTTGCCAATTCTATATCTGTATTTCCTGCAGTATTTGAAGGTGCTGGTAATTTCTGTGTACTGTTAGTTGGCTGTTGAGCAGGATTTCTGCTCAAGTAATCAGCAAGAATATTCTCTTCAGATTTAATATGGTTTATGTTCAAATCATATTCAGACAAGAAAGTAGGTAACGCTTCTCCCTTGCAAGCAAGTGATTAGCATCAGTCTCTTTTTTTTAAGTGACTCTGTGACTGAAAGATTGTCATAAAACACATCTATCCTTCTACGATATGTTGAAATTTTTTTACAGTTTTAACCAAGGCAAGGAGTTCCTTGCTAAACTATAGCTCATTTCAGTTGGGTTTAATTTATAACTATAAAATCCAAGTGGAAGTTTTTTCATTTTCATTCGAAACTACAACACCAGCCAAGGCAGTCTGACTGGCATCTGTGAAAATTGATATTTTGGCGCATTAGAAGGAAAACCAAAAGGCGAAGCATTTTTCAGAGTCAGTTTTGCTAGATTGAATGCTTCTTCAGCCTCAGGATTCCATTTTACTCTGTTGTCAGTATGGTGCACCTTTTAGAAATGAAAGAAGAGGAGAAATAATATTAGAAATTTCAGGAAGTGAAGATTGGAAATAGTTTATGCTTCCTAAGAAAGAACGTAGATCTTTAATTGTCTTAGGCTTTGGAATGTTTAATATGGAAAGACTTTTATCTTCACTAGGAAGCATATAACCTTCTGACACATCAAAACGAAGATATGTAACCTTTGGTTGGCCAATTTGACACTTAACAGCACATAGTTTTAAATTAAAATAATTTAGCCTATCAAATACCATTTCTAAGACTTTTAGATGCTCTTCATGAGTTGGAGTAGCAATTAGAATGTCATCAATATAGATGAAAATATTAGGAATACGAGAAAGAATTAAAGAGATATATTTAGTGAAACTTGTGGGACTAGAATGAAAACCTTCAACTATACTGTTATAAGAAAAACTACCATATGGAGTATTAATTGTTAAAAACTTTCTACAATCTGGGGTGAACTTTTAAATTATAGAAGCCTTCTTGAGATCAAGGACAGAAAACACTTTAGCACCAGAAAGTATATTTGAAAAATCCCCTAAATTTGGGAGACTAAAATTGTCACGAACTGCTCTTTTGTTAAGAAGCCTCAGGTCAGCTACAATGCGGACTTCCACCTGAAGATTTTGGCAGAACAGAGATTGGAAAACCCCATGGTGAATGTGAAGGAGATAAGACCCCAGCATTAACTAACCTGCCTATCTCCACTTTAGCTTTGTCATATAGACACGTAGAGATTCTTCGGCTTTTTATATTTATTGGGGGTCCTCTTACATTAAATTTATAGGGGACTAACTCTTTTAGGGCATCATACTCTGCGGGTGTAAGGGGAAATTTTAATACTTTATTTTTATATTCACTGTTATCACTATTATTTATATCTTCTATTTTTACCATTATTTTTAAATTTATTACCATTATTATACCTACAGGAAGAATTGTTTATATTGCTACCCCCAGCATTAATTTTACCTTTAAAAATATTTTCATTTACCATTGTACTACCAGCATTGCATAATTCTGTGCTATAATTTAAATATATATCAGTAAATAATACCTTAAAATTAAATTATAGATTAGAGTAAAGAGAAGGCGCAGAAGGTAATTTGGGAGAGAGGGTAGCATTAACAAAATGATCAATTCTTTTAAGGGGCACAGACTCCACATAATTTCCTACAATTACATCAAAAGAGCTACCTGTCTGGGCATCAATAATCTTATGATTACTAAAATCTAATAAAAAATTATATTTTGAAAAAAATCAAGCCCTAAAATATTACAAAGTACATCACAAATTAAAAAGATATGCTCATAATTCCTTTGTAGTAAAAAATTTAGTTTTTGTTTTAATATATGTTTATTTTAGTTCCATTAGCAGCAGTAAGAAAGCCAATAGGTTCTTTCTTATCTTCTGCAGAAGCCTTAAAACATGATAATGTACTCCCGAGTCTACTATATATAACTCTTTAGAGTTAGCATCGAAAATACGGTAGAGACTGTTTAGTTTTAAATTGGTTTCATTAATGTTTAACACATTCATAATTTTTGGAATCGATGAACCCTTATAAAAATTAGCATTTTCAACTGGCATCGCAGTATATTTGCTAAGAGCTTATGGCTCTTGTTCAAAGACTGTCTTTTCACCCTGTTGATAATGCATATTTTTATCTTTAAAACTATTATGTTTAGGACAATGCTCAAGTTCACTAGACTGAGATACACTTTCATTTAAAACTCTTTCGTTTTAAATCAGCAGTAGTAATCGCATTCCCATGAAGTTGAGCATTGTTATACTTTATATTATTTATATAAGTATGCAATGAATTAGCATCATTATTTGCAATTGTATTAACATCATTTATAAGGAGGTAGATTTTATCGTCTTCCTTTCTTAATTTTTCGTATTTAATATATGCACTTTTATCACTACCTATTATACACTGCACATTATTATTAAATTGCTCTTTTAATTTTCTTTTTGAGGGGCTGACGTTCGCCCCTACGATTGGTTTCCCTGAGTGGCTGAAATGGTCCTGAATTGGAAAGTTGGGAAGGCAAAGGTGCCCCTCGACAGCTACCTCCTTGGCATCTTGTAGCTTTTTCTCGAAATTTATAATGGTAATAGGAAAGAGCACCCTCTGGTCTAAATCTGGAAGGTGACCTGCCTCTGAGTGGCCTCTTGTCTTATCATTTTCAAGTAGCGTCACCCTCATATCCAGCTTATGTACATGTGTTGATAGCTCTTCTACTTTTTGAATTAACTCTGCAATTTGACTGGATATTTTAGCCAATTCACGACTTAGGAAGGAATAGGAAGGTGGTGGGGTTTGTTCTCTCTAAGTTCTTGTAGGAAAAGTGCCTAGAGCATTGACAGAATCATTGCGATAATGATCTGATACAATTCTGCTTCGGCGACACATGTTTTGTTGGCAGCCTCAGCCATTTTATAAATTGATAGATCTCCAGTTAATACTTCAAGCACTGGTGCAATGTCTTCAGGTAAGACTTAAAGGAACATTTCTTTTGTGACTGTTTCATTATTTTGTATCATAACTTGAAAAGCCGAGTCTCCAAGTGAAAGCCTTATTCTTTTTAAATATTCAGATGGCTTTTGACCAGGTTTCAATTTCTGTTGAAATAAGTCCTCAACTCTCTCCATTGCAGAAGGAGCATAAGTAGATCTCAAAACTTTTTTCATCTCCTCGTATTTTCGGTTATAGGTGGTTGAATTTGTGAAATAATGGCAAAGGGAAGCTAGGGTCCCATAAGTTGAATTCTCTTGATAGGTTTATTCACAAAATAAAGCTGGAATAGCCATTATAATTTTTGTAACCACTTATCGATGTCTCTTTTGTCGAATCATGGCAAATCTTGAATCGTAAGGATTTTCCTATATCTTTCATATTCTGGGTGATGGGCTTCTAGAAGATGAACTTTCACTGGAGGCACTACGTTCTGAAGTTCGCTGAATAGGTCTTTCTGTGCCTCGGTTATCAGTTTTATTAGCACGTACTTCAGTATCCACATCAACTGGAATCACCGAATTGCCCGAGGTGGAAGGATCCAATATATTGTTAGGCCTAGTTTTATTTTTCTTTGAAGGCATTGTAGAATTTAGTTATTTATTTACTTTATATATTCATTTATTTATTTAATTTATATATATATATATATATATATATATATATATATATATATATATATATATATATATATATATATTTACGAAGGCGAAATTATACTGTAGTGTCTTAGTTATTTGGTATGAATGTAGGTATACACTCCTAGCTTAGGCTTGTATATAATAGCCTATTTAATTTATAATATATATATATATATATATATATATATATATATATATATATATATATATATATATATATATATATATATATATATATATATATATATATATATATATATATATATATATATTTTTTTTTTTTTTTTTTTTTTTTATTTGTTTTATTTTTTTTTTTTTTTCTCTCCTTCAAAATTGTAAGTAGGTTAATTCAATTTAATTTCTTCCTTTATGGTAACAATGTTCTAGCAACCATATATTTATTTATTTATTTATTTATTATTTATTTATTTATTTATTTTTTCTCAAAAGTTATTTTAATATTATTTATATTATTAAATATCACAGTTTTCTAAATCACTGTCACTATAAATCACTTTTTATTTGATACTAATAATGCAAACTTAAAAATTTTACAGAGTGCAATACTGCATAATTACCAGGTTACTTTCGAAGTATAACTAGGCCAGAGTATCTTAGGCTCTATCTTATTTTCAGTTGCAGGCCTAAAGTATTTTAAAATTTCATAAAATTTCTATTAATTCTTCATAAAAAACTCAGTTTGTATTTTAATTTTATTTCTGCTTGTTTTATTTACTATGATTTCATAATTTCTTCACTTTAATGCTAGAGTTTCTTCATGATCTAGGCCACAGTAACATAAATTGTTATTTTTATCTGATGTTATTTATTTATTTACTTTATCAAGAAAAAAAAACTTTCCTGTTTATTTATTTATTCTTTTATTTTTGCTCTATATAATTGTCACAAGGGGTCCACCACTTGCAAAAATAATGATTACTTGCAACAATGGCTATTTTTTTTGCTTTAGGCTCTCGTGTATGGCTTATGTAGGCTTAGATCGCTACAGCTATAAAAAAAAATTAGTTCTTACCTTGTTTGGTTTATTATCTATTATTTGAAATATTTTTTAAAGGTGTATAATAATCTTCTTACTTGATAACTTTTTATTTTATTTAAGATATTTCACAAATATTTACATTATCCACAATAATCACATGCGTTTTCCACGCCGTTATATCTCAATCTACTTCAAAATTTGCATCTCATGATCGGCATATAATCGGAATGAACGA
Source organism: Armadillidium nasatum (assembly GCA_009176605.1). Classification (NCBI taxonomy): domain Eukaryota; kingdom Metazoa; phylum Arthropoda; class Malacostraca; order Isopoda; family Armadillidiidae; genus Armadillidium; species Armadillidium nasatum. The sequence goes on from SEYY01000566.1 coordinate 75,196, forward strand.
TACCGTAATAATCGATATATCGTTCCTAATATCGATATATCATTTATCATATTATAAATAATTACAAATTTATTAAAATTACAAAAATCTATACAACCTTCATTTTATATATATATATATATATATATATATATATATATATATATATATATATATATATATATATATATATATATATATATATATATATATATATATAGCAGGTGTTGAAGACGGCCACCGTTTTTCCTCTAAATCTATTAATAGTGGTGTTCCTCAGGGTTCTGTCATATCTTCAACACTTTTTCTACTATTCATTAATGATCTTCCTTCTGTTACTTCATCCCCTATCTACTCCTATACTAATGACTCCACCCTTCATTACTCCTTTCAGTTTGAAAGATGCATCCCAACAGCACTTAATAGATGCAAGGAGGGTAGCCTTGGAGCAACTAACCTTTGATCTTTAACATATTTCAAATTGGGGCAGAGAAAACATGGTTGTTTCAATGCCTCAAAAACTCAGTTCCTCCATCTCTCCACTTGAAACAATCTTCTACACAACTCAAACCTTCATCTGTTCTTAATATTCTCAGTGTATCTTTTTTTCGTGATCTTTCTTAGGAAGATGCCTCTGTACATCCCTTCCATGATAATATAAAATTGATAGAAATATTTCTGTATTGAATATTAATGTGCTCCCACATTTGGTATACATCTGTCAAGTTTTGAGTTGAAGAAGCCATAATGCTAAACAATTTTCTCTTTGATGGAGCTTCCTGAACTTCTTCATGGTAAATCCTATGATAATGCAAAAATGATATTAGAAGCTTTTAAAAGTTTATAAGTAAACTGTGCTGCTGCTAATACAGAACCCATTATGTTACCCTATTCTTTTTCAAAGCACCTGTCAAACTTAATTAAACCTTGAATCTATTACACTTTCATATTTATAAATATTTTTTATTTTCATACATCTGAAGCTGTTTTTGTGTGGATTTTTAGTCTGACAATCATTGCATAATTATTATGAATGCATCTGAACAACATGCATTCTTGAACATGAGGGATATTTAAACCTGAGGAAACAGAATACTGTGTGAAATTCAAAAATATCTTGCCTATCTAAAAGAACATTTCAGTTAAATGTTCTATCTAATAATCCTTCTGAAAAATCAAATCTTTTCAGCCTCCACTTATCATTTAATTACATCCTCAACAATTCTTGCATCCTTCCTCATACTCCACCTCTCAGGTGTTCCATGTCTCTACTTGTGATTATCAATGATAGGGTAAGACCCTAGAATCTAAGGCTAGTGACTCAGATAACATTCCTATCCTTGAGACAGAGTATGAGTTTTGAGGTGTCACCTGTCCTTACTCGACTCTACTTTCTATGTATCAATACTATGAGTTTTCGTCAATCCTGGAAGCATGCATTTAATGAGCCAATCCCAAACATGGGTAGTTACTTTGATATTTCCAACTATCGTCCTCTAGCTTTCATTTTGTCATCTAAATTATTTGGAACTCACATCAACTCTCATTTCCTGGATCATTTAGAATCTCATTCCAAACTTTATCATCGTTATGGCTTTTGAGTATTGAGGCTAACTGGTGACATACTATCTTCTGATTCATGGTCTTCGGCTATTAGAGATCATGGGGAGTCTTGAGTGGTGGCACTTAAAGATATCCAAAGATTTTCACAGGGCATGGTACAAGTCACTACTCCTTAAACTCCTTCCTTTTGGTTTTCCATTTCTCTTTAGCTTGCAAGTAGATTATTTCCTTGTTGATGCAGTGATCACTTCCTCCTCCTTTCCTATTAACTGAGGTGTTTGTTCTATCTCCAACTTTATTCTTACTCCTCATCAATGATTTTCTTAGCTGCACTTTCAACTCTTGTTCATTTTTATGCCCATGACTCAATTCTCCATTCATCCATTCATTTCAAATCAGAACCTTTCTTTGCATCCAGATTTGCTTCCAACTTCATATTTCTTATTCTATTCTAGCTGATTCGGATGTGATTCCAAATCTTCTATATTCTTCAATGTCTCACCTGTGAACACATAAACATCCTTAATCTGAACTTAAACAATAAAATGTCTTCAAAATCTCCTTTCACAATGATTGCTAAGGCAGATTCAAGGAAATTGGGAGTTCTGTTGAGGTTATAGGAATTTGTTATTTTAAACAGTTACTCAACTTATATTTGGGTCTTATAAACCTTTGTATAGAGGACATTTCTAATATTTGGGAGAGTTTCAGTTCTACCCTACTTTTGGATGATAGGGTAGAATCCTAAGCTTAAAGACTTATATGTTGTTTAGGGATAGGCTGGTTATTGAATTTCCCAGATAACTGGATACAGGATATTCAGCAAATTATAAAAACAGGAAACCACATATCCAGATAAAATTGGGTCAGATATTCTTTAAAATTCACATTAATTGCTCATTTTATTAACTTACAATTTAATATATATATTTTTAGGATTAAGAATTTTGAGTCAATGGAGTCATCCTTTTAATTTTCCGGAGCTGTTCCTACTCCTTCAACCCCCTCAAACTCATTTATGCCTAAAATTTTAATTATTCTAAAGACGTCATTTCTGCTCTCTCTGAGCTTAACACTAAGAAAGCATACAGTCCTGATGGTATCCCTCCTGTGGTTCTCAAAACTTGTGCTTCTGAGCTTGCACCCTGCCTTGGTAAACTTTTTCATCTTTGTCTTTATACTTCAACCTTCCCTTCTTGCTGGAAACGTGCGTTCATTCAACCTGTGCCGAAAAAAGGGGACCCTTCTCAACTCTCCAACTATCGTCCCATTTCTTTAACCTCCGTTCTTTCTAAAGTTTTCGAATCTATCCTTAACAGGAAGATTTGGAAACATCTCAATTCTTCTAATCTTATCTCTAATCGCCAGTATGGCTTTCGTAAGAAACTCAATACTGGTGATCTCCTTTCCCTTCTATCTGACTCTTGGTCCTACGCCCTTCGGCATTTCGGCATATCGAAAGCTTTCGATAGAGTCTGGCACAAAGCTTTGATTTTCAAACTTCCCCCTTTCGGAATCTATCCTTTCCAGTCGTTCTATAGCAGCAGTTGTAGACGGCCATCGCTCTTCCTTTAAATCTATTAATAGTGGTGTTCCTCAAGGATCTGTCCTATCCCCAAAACTTTTTCTACTTTTCATTAATGACCTTCTTTCTGTTACTTCATCTCCTATCCACTCCTATGGCGATGACTCCACCCTTCATTACTATTTCCAATTTGAAAGGAGCCCTTCTCAACAACAGTTACTAGATGCAAGGAAGGTTGCCTTGGAGAAGCTGACCTCAGATCTATCTCGTTTTTCAAATTGGGGCAGAGAGAACATGGTTATTTTCAATGCCTCAAAAACTCAATTCCTACATCTTTCTACTTAACACAATCTTAAACACAACTAAGACATCTTCTTCGAAAACACTCAACTCAGACCTTCATCTGTTCTTAATATTCTTGGTGTTTCTTTTTCTCGTGATCTTTCTTGGAAAGATCACATTACCTCTCTTTCTAAACAAGCTTCTAAGAGGTTAGGTGTTCTGAGGCGCCTTCAGTTGCTTTCTCTGTATAGGGGCGTTGTTCTCCCCTGTATGGAGTATGTGTCACACACCTGGAGTGGTTCCACTCATACAGTTCTTCTTGAGAAGGTGGAGTTTAGGGCTTTTCATCTTATCAACTCTCCTACTCTCACTAATTCTCTACAGTCTCTTTCAGCCCGTCGAATTGTTGCGTCACTCTCTCTATACTATCGCTATTACAATGGACACTGCTCTTCTGAACTCTCTCGTCGCATACCTCCTCAACTGAGAATGGCTCGTGCGACGCGACTTTCTACTCAGTCTCATCCTTTCTCTGTCCAACTCTCTGACCCCAGACTTAACCGCTATGCTCTGTCCTACATGTACTCTACTGGTAAAGTCTGGAACACACTCCCTTCTTCTATTTTCCCAACTTCCTATGACTTACACACCTTCAAACGTCGTGTATCAGGTCATGTCAGCCTTTGATTTAACTAGGATCCTGTCTTCCCACCTAACTCTGGTGGAACTTTAGTAGGCCTCTGGCCTTTGCCTACCAGAGGTGATATATATATATATATATATATATATATATATATATATATATATATATATATATATATATATATATATATATATATATATATATATATATATATATATATATATATGAACCGACCGGGGCCCCGGCCCGGCCAAAAATCAGGGAAAACCGGGGTTAAAATGGCAAATTTTACTTAAAATTTATTCATTTTTTTTAATTTTCAGCCGATTTTGTTGAAACTTTCAGTTATATAGATTTTTTACCGGTAAGAAAAGTCCATTTCTAGCGTTTTTCCAAGTCTATTATGGTTAAAAGTTCTTTTTTTTTTGTTGTTGTTGTTGAAATTTTACCCTTTTTTAATTGAATGGCGGTGCCAAACCACTTTTTAGAATGAGCTGAAAATTGGACTATTTATTCAAAATTAAATGGGATACAAAAGTCTCTAATAGACTTTTGTTCTCAGAGTTATAGGAAAAATGTTATAAGCCAAAAACTGACCAACTATAGAAAAAAAAATTTTTTGAACTAAAAAAATCCACCTTTTCAGACAAAATTTTTTTTAAAAAAATACAACTATGAAATTTCCTATTTTTGGTGTGTATAGAGGAGGGGTGGGGCTACAAATTCCTCTATGTACTTTATTCGATGACATTCGTTGGTTTTGAGATATAGCCTTCAAAAAGGTCCATTTTTGGCCAAATTTCAAAAATTCCCAAAGTTTGAGAGGCTATATCTCGCTTCAAACAAAGAGCATTTAAATATGCACTAAATAAATATTGTTGCCCTGCCCTCTTCTAAACAATATTCACAAATAAAAAAAATAGGTAGCGTTTTTTATAAATAATTTTTTCCTCCAGAAGGGTACTATTTTTGCAAAAAAAATTTCGAGTACTTATATAACTTTTTTCTAGACGTGATATCAAAAACCTATTCCCACCAATGCAAGAAATTGGGGCAAAGGTATTCAGCTAAATTTTCAGCTCATGTGGACCAGTGGTTTGATTCAGTTATTCATTTTTTTCAACTTTGGGTCCAAATAAGTTTCAAACCGTTATAGACTCAAAAAAATGCTCGAAATCAACTCAGAACTTCGTGAAAAAATTCACATACTTTGAAAATTTCAGCTCAATCAGTCAAATAATAAAAAAAAAATTTCAAACAAAATATAAGAAAATTAAGATTTTTTTCTTTTCTGTTTCTTTTGACCGCTCCTTTTCTGCTAGTGAATGTTCATCTTTGTGTTTTGATTTTAGATACTCCAAAAAGATTTGGTTTGAAATTTTTTTACTTGTAGCACCCGGAGGTTCTCTTCTAATTTTCTGACTGCAGATGTTAACATTTAGCTATTTCGAGCCTATCCTGAAACATTGTAAAGTATTCAAATACTGCAGAAGCTGAACTTTTAGCCAATATTGACTGAAAGTATAAACAAAATAATAATTTTTAAATAATGCGGCTAAATTATACAAGTTTGATACATGGCAATAAAATAACAATGATATGTATAAATACAGGTTAAATTGATAATTTTATATCATACATTTTTTCAAACTTTACCTTAGGGTCTTACTTAAGTAAACCTGTTGAATCACTATTATGAATTAGAATATTTTTTTTTTTAATTTTTGTACTTTTTTTAAACTTTAACTATACAAAACTGTAATTGTTTGATTTTTTTTTTTGTGGAGAAAATGCATATAATCATTAATTTAAGTGAATGTTGGCTATTCTACTCCTTCCTTACAATTAAATAAACCTTATATCTAATTTTCTTAACCTTAAATTTCAGTGCTTTTGACCTCTTTACAAATTTTAGGAAACCCCGGCCAGAACCCCGGCCCCGTCCCCGGCCAAATTCCAACCCCGGTCGGTCCCTATATATATATATATATATATATATATATATATATATATATATATATATATATATATTATTATTATTATTATTATTATATATATATATATGAGGTGTTTTATACGGAATCAACCAACCAGCTAAACAAACATACGAACACAGATCTGTAATATAAAAGGCTGATTTTTTGGAGTTTGGATTATTCTCACTAAACTCTCCGATGAAGATATCATTCTCTTGGACCTCTCCTGGGATCGTTACCCCATAACCTCGTAACCTCACGTCTTCAGGTATTATTGCTCTTATTGTATTATGTTATTATTATTATTATTTTGTTGTTGTGTGTATACACATATATATTAGTTATTTGTTTATTGTTTATTGCAGAAATAAAAGCCTGACTTCCTCTTAGTTGTCATTGCCCCACAATTTTATTTCTGAATACTTCTACGGGGATATCATCCTACTGGTAATGGTCAGTGTGAACGTTACGTTGGTCTAATTTGGAAGACTATAACCCTGGCTCTGGATTCCCAGAAGTTCCCTCCTAGCTCCTGGGAATTGGTTCTGCCTCAGGCTCTTCCACTCTCTAAGGACATTACTATGTACCGCTACTAATGCGACTCCTCATGAGCGCCTATTTTCTTTTCCTCGGAGGTCTTGCTCTGGATACAATCTACCTACATGGCTTACCGCTCCCGGTAAGGTGTTGCTGCGCAACTTTGTTCGTACCTCTGGGGAGCCGCTCATTCAGGAGGTGGATTTACTGGAGGCTAATCCCTATTACGCCTTTGTACGATACCCCAATGGTCGGGAGGATACTGTATCAGTGAGAGATTTAGCTCCCAGGGGGTCTCCTTCTCAGCTCCACGATCCTTCACCTGATCTTTCTTCATCATCTCCCCCGCAACATCAGTCTATTACCCAGCCATCGGACTCTGTCCTTTTATCTCCCGACTCCGGGGCTACCCCACAACTGCCTGAGCCGGCTGCTGTCAGAAGATCTTCCAGGATTTGTGGACCCCCTCAGAGACTTGAGTACTCGTCTTTAGGCGGAGGTGATTGAGGTGTTTTATACGGAATCAACCAACCAGCTAAACAAACATACGAACACAGATTTGTAATATAAAAGGATGTTTTTTTGGAGTTTGGATTATTCTCACTAAACTCTCCGATGAAGATATCATTCTCTTGGACCTCTCCTGGGATCGTTACCCCATAACCTCGTAACCTCACGTCTTCAGGTATTATTGCTCTTATTGTATTATGTTATTATTATTATTATTATTATTTTGTTGTTGTGTTTATACACATATATATTAGTTATTTGTTTATTGTTTATTGCAGAAATAAAAGCCTGACTTCCTCTTAGTTGTCATTGCCCCACAATATATATATATATATATATATATATATATATATATATATATATATATATATATATATATATATATATATATATATATATATATATATATATATATATATATATATATATATATATATATATAGGGTGGCCACCCCTTAAAAAAATACATTTCCTAGGCAAGTAAAAAAAAAAATGGTTAAAGGTACCTATTGTATGCCCACATGCTATGTCATTGTTTTAAGTTATCCTGTTTTAAAGATTGTATTCTCCAAGTTTTTTGGAAATCATTGTCTGTACACTCTGAGTCATATTCTGAAGACTGCCATGACTTGACAAGACATGTCTGGTGGAAAAGCAACTATCTCTTCCTGAGCAAAAGCTTTAAAGGTGTCAATGGTTTGTGGTCGATGAGTATACATTTGTGATTTAAGTAGCCCCCACAGAAAACAATCACAAGGAGTGAGGCCAGAGAACCCCCAACTTCACAACACAAGATCAGCCAATCTGGAAATTCAAAAACTACAATGATCTTTGAGCAGTAAGTGCTGTAGCTCCATCTTGCTGAAACAACACACTGAGTTCCTCAAGTTCAGAATGTTTAAGTTGGTGGCCTTATAAGGTTTTCGAGCATATGGATGCAATGGAGAGAGGTTACAGTAACAGAAATACCACCCATATAAGAAATAACCCAAGAGGCTATGATGCCAAAATTGGCAACAACGCTCTGCACAGTCACACGCTCGGAGTGCAACAGTCTTTCATGTAGCATGTGAGGATATTTTCAGATCAGTAGTGAAACTTTTGTTGCATGCTTACACAGCCACTCGAGTAAAAATGACCATCATTGCACAAGAGAGTAATAGTCCATCTTTCTGAACATGAGCAGGATAATCTCTCATAACTCCTTCAGCCTAATCAGTCTGCAGCATTGCATTCTTGCACAACCTTCATTTTAAATAGATGGAAGTGAGATCTTCGGGTAAAATTTTCTTTGAAGCTTTTTTGGTGATCTTCCTTGGAAGATCCTATACTTCTCTTTCTAAATAAGCATCTAAGTCTCTAAGAGGTTGGGTATTCTTTGGATACTTCAGAATTTTTTCACTTCACCCTAGTTGCTTGTTTTTTATATAGGTGGTGTTCACTTTGAATGTAGTTTGACTCTTATATCTGGGGTAGTAACACATAAGCAGTTCTCCTAAAAGAGGTAGATTCTAGGGATGGAGTGAAATATCTGTATCGTTAAGTATCAGCATATTTTTAGGTTTTGATATCAGTTTTGAACCTTCAAGTGTAGGTATCAGTATCCACAAAAAATGACCAATATTGATACCAGATTCTTTTAACTAAAGAACGAAAATTATATATATATATATATATATATATATATATATATATATATATATATATATATATATATATATATATATATATATATATATATATATATATATATATATATATATATATATATATATATATATATATATATATATATATATATATATATATATATATATATATATATATATATATATATATATATATATATATATATATATATATATATATATATATATATATATATATATATATATATATATATATATATAGAAAATATAAAATTTATAGAAAAAAAAAAAAAAATATATATAGAAAATATATATATATATATATAATATATATATATAGAAATATATATATATATAAACATATATGGTGTTCCTCAAGGATCTGTCCTATCCCCAACTCTTTTCCTAATTTTCATTAATGATCTTCTCTCTATTACTTCATCTCTTATACACTCCTATGCCGATGACTCCACCCTTCATTATTCCTTTCAATTTGAAAGACGTCCCTCCCAACAGTAGTTGATAAATTCAGGAAGGATGGCCTTGGAGCAACTGACCTCTGATCTTTCTCGAATTTTAAATTGGGGCAGAGAAAACATGGTCGTTTTTCAATGCCTCAAAAACTCAATTCCTCCATCTTTCTACTCGACACAATCTTCCACACAACTATGACATCTTCTTCGAAAACACTCAACTCAAACCTTTATCTGTTCTCAATATTCTCAGTGTTTCTTTTTCTCGTGATCTTTCTTGGAAAGATCACATTACTTCTCTCTCTAAACAAGCTTCTAAGAGGTTGGGTGTTCTGAGGCGCCTTCGTAGTTTTTTTACGCCACCCCAGTTGCTTGCTCTGTATAAGGGTGTTGTTCGCCCCTGTATGGAGTACGCCTTGCATATCTGGGGTGGTTCCACACATACAGCTCTTCTTACTAACTCTCTCCAATCTCTTTCTTCCCGTCGAATTGTTGCGTCACTTTCTCTATACTATCGCTATTACAACGGTCATTGCTCTTCAGAACTCTCACGTCGCATACCTCCTCCATTGAGAAGGGCTCGTGCGACAAGACTTTCTACACAGTCTCATCCTTTCTCTTTCCAACTCTCTGACCTCAGACTTAACCGCTATGATCACTCTTACATGTACTCTACTGGTAAAGTCTGGAACACACTCCCTTTATCTGTTTTCCCAACTTCCTTTGACTTGTACACTTTTAAACGCCGTGTATCGGGTCACGTCGGCCATTAGCGACCCGATTTCGTATGCTCACCAAACCTCAGTTGCCATCTACAAACAATTTATACGTCCCACCATCAACTATGCCTCCCCTGTCTGGCACCCAATGCTCTCCAATCAAAACTTAATGTCACTCCAAATAACGCAAAATAGAGCCCTCCGCACAATCACCGGCTGCACACCCACAACCCCTCAACAACACCTACATAATGAAACCAAAATACTACCTATAAATAACCACCTCGAAATGATAGGCACTCAATTTTACGCAAAAACCCGTCTACCCACACACCCATGCCACAATACTCTCCTCCAACCTACCAAACACAGACTAAAACAACCTCCATCATCCACTGGTACCTTCTACAAGAAAATCCTAAATCACATCTCCCCACCTCCCCCCAATAACCAAACATATTCATACTCAACTAATGCATTCCTACTTGATCAACAGACCACCAAACAACTTCCTTGACACCCCTCCCCCCCCCGAAATAAACCCTGATATCAGCAACCTCCCAAATCTCATTAGCAAGATTGTGATGTGGGCACCATCCAAACTTACAGCAATACAAACATAAATTCAAAATAAACCAGACATCTCCCACTTGTACCAGATGCGAAGAGGCCCCGGAGACTGAGTCACACTTTCTATTACACTGTCCTTCCAACTCTCGCCCCAGAATCTCCGGGGCATCACTACCTTGAAAGATCTCTGGACGAGGCCGACTGCGGCGGGCGGCTTCATTAGCGAAGTGTGGCCGACTCAACATGGAGTGGTCAGGGGGGTGAGAAGGTAAAAAAAAAAAAAAAGGTTTTTTTTTTTTATATATATATATATATATATATATATATATATATATATATATATATATATATATATATATATATATATATATATATATATATATATATATATATATATATATATATATATATATATATATATATATAATATATATATATATAGGGACCGACCTGGGCTGGGGTCTCCCAAATTTGGCTGGGTGTGGGGTTGGGGGTCTGGCCGGGATTGCCTAAAATTTGTTAAGAGGTCAAAACCACTGAAATTTTAGGTTAAGAAAATTATATATAATTTTAATTGGGATTCATTTAATTATAAGGAAGGAGTAGAATAGCCAAAATTCGCTTAAATTATTGATTATATGCATTTTCTCTGAAAAAAATTCAGAAAATTACAGATTTTGTATAATAAAAGTTTTAAAAATGTACAAAAATTTTTTAATATTCTTTTTCTGATTCACAAAAATGATTTAACAGGTTTACTTAGTTAAGACCCAAAGTAAAAGTTTGAAAAAATGCAAGATATAAAATTATCAATATAACCTGTATTTTATACATTTTGTTATTTTATTGCTGTGTATCAATTTTATCAATTAACAACATTATATCAAAATTATTATTTTGTTTATACTTTCAGTCACAATGGCTAAAAGATCAGCTTCAGCAGTATGAGAGTACTTTACAATGTTTCAAGATAGGCTCGAAATAGATAAATGTAACATCTGCTGCAGAAATTTGAAGAGGACCTCCAGGTGCCCAAGTAAAAATTGTAAGAATTGGTACAGAAGCTGAAGGGTTGGAGGTCCCCCCTTTTTCGGTACATGCTGAATGATAGCACATTTCCATCGAGAAGGGATGGTTGACGTAGAAAGACAGACGAAATGTGTTGCCAAAGCAGGATGCAAGATTAAAAGCAAATTTTGAAAAAACACAGAAGGGATACCATCAATACTGTATACCTTCTTAGTGTAAAGCTAAGAAAAAGCAGAAATGAACTTCTTCAGAAGAAATTACAATTTTAGACATATATGAGTTGGGAGGTGGGGGATTGTTGAATGAGGAGGTATAGCTCTGAAATCATCTAAAGATGAATTAGTGCAAAAGTCTGAGCAAAAAGTTCAGTATCGGAAGAAACTGTGCTGAAATAAAATAATTGTGGAAGGACAGAGGAAGAGGCAAAGTTTGAGTTGGCATTTTTTGCAAACTACATGAGAAGAAGAGGAGCCAGAAAAAATATTGCATTTTGTATTGAGAAATGAGTTTTTGGTGTTACAAAGATCAAGAACAGATTTTGCACAATTTCGAGATGAAATATAAATTGCATGATTTTCTGAATTCCTGAAACCAGCATCCCTGCAGCAAACCGCACGAGAATAAGTCGAGTTAAACCAAGGTTTGTAAGGTTTAGTAGAGAGGAAAGATTAAAGAATGTTGTTTCCATGCCTCAGTGAATCACCTCGGTAATGTGCTCTGCATAAGCATTGGGACTCCTCCCACGGAAGCAGTAATCATTCCACTGGAAGTTAAAGAGGTACAACCGAAAGTCTGACCAGCATGGGCACTGAAATGTCACAAATGTTTCCTCACAATAGGCAGGGATCTTTTTTGTGGAAGACGAAGAGATAGAAGGGGATACAGAGATAAGAAAGCAATCGGAAGAACATAGAGGTGGATATATATAGTTTGACAGTATAAGGAGAAGGATTAGAAGTTTTAAAAAAGGTCTAGAATGTTGGGTTTATCTTCAAGACAATCAGGGACGCTAATAGGGAGCTGCACCCACTACTGAAGGTCATTTTGGATGGAGAATTGAAAGGCATATTCACCTGTCGTGAATACGGAGAGGCCCTGGAGACCGAGTCACACTTTCTAATACACTGACCTTCCAACTCTCGCCCCAGAATCTCCTGGGGCATCACTACCTTGAAAGATCTCTGGACGAGGCCGACTGCGGAGGGCGGCTTCATTAGCGAAGTGTGGCCACCTCAGCGTGGGGTGGTCAGGGGGTGAGAAGGTAAAAAAAAAAGGTATTTATATATTATATATATTATATATTATATATATATATATATATATATATATATATATATATATATATATATATATATATATATATATATATATATATATATATATATATATATATAAATTTAAGAATCAGTATCGGTATTGGCATCAGAATCAGTATATTTCTAGGTATCAGTATTGGTCAAATTGAAAGTCTTGTTATCGGTATCGATAAAAATTTAATATTGCTGCATCCCTAATATATATATATATATATATATATATATATATATATATATATATATATATATATATATATATATATATATATATATATATATATATATATATATATGTAACCGTTCAAATTTTGAAAACCAACTAGAATTAAAAAGTACGTGTAATATAAATGACTGTTATTAAAGAAAGTTTGTTTAAAGATAAAGTCTTGCCCTTCCGGCGCTCTAAATTGTGTATTTGTAATATAATTTATTTATTATTTTTATGTTGTGCTATATTTTTTCATTGTGTACTAATTTTCGTTTAAATTATTTTAACAGAAATTGGTAAACAGTTTTTGATAAACAGTTTTTGATAAACAGTTTTTGATAATAGTTACTTTGTTATCTAATTTTTAAACAAATTTTAGATGAATAGTTTTTGGTCAACAAATCTGACAATATTTTTGCAAGTCTTTAATATTTTTGCAACAATCTTTGATTATCATTTTTTTCAATAGTCTTTGATTAACTCTTTGATTATTAATCTTTGATTAAATTTTTGATTGACAATTTTGCCTGTGATGCCTGTGATGATCAATATTTGAACTATAATTACTTCGTCAACTGTTTTGGAGTACTATTTAATGAACTTACTCAACAAAACTTGCAAGACTTCTATCGATAAGCCGAAAGAAAAAGGTACTAAACAAAACCTTTATCTACTAGATTTTACTACTAGAAGAATATCTGAAAACCGCCTAAAAGGATACTATAAATTTAAGTATATATTTGGTTTATTACATTTACGATGTATAGTAAATTATTTGCAAGGGTAATTCAATTGAGTGTTAACTTAAAGTTTAAATTTATTCAAGTCAAGTAAAAATTTTGTAAATAAAGTATTAGGTGATAATTTTTCTTTTTCCCCCAGTTGTTGAAAGAGCCTGTAACGAACTCGTAAGCCTTAGTAGTTACTTTATCTAACTTTTAAACAAAAAATTGGTCAAACATTTTGTACGTAATAAGTGTGATATTGTGGGTAATTGGATCGCTCACAATATTGGAGGTCCCACCGAGACTCCTCTTTCACTGGGGTGTTAGTTATCACTTATATTTTGATGCTTTGTTAATTTAAAATGTATGTGACTGATAATTTGCAATTGGTTTAAAAATTTATCTAATTATTTATTTATGCATATTTGTATTTAAAATATATAAGTATCTAATTTGTCTATTTATTTATTATTTTTAAAAGGTAAAGAAAAAATGACTAGTGAAAGGATTCAGGAAGTTCATGGTAAAGAAACCGATGTAATGCCGGAGGAAGGTTTGGAGAGAGATGATTTGGAAGAAGATTTATTTACACTTTTGGATGATTTGCCAGAGCCACAAAAAAGTGAATACAAAGAAGGAAAGCTTTCATTATCCACTATTAACATGCTCTTTCGGATGAATAAAGAAAAGCATGCTACGAAATTAAGACGTTCGCAGCTTCCACCTCTGGTGGGTTCCATAAGTGTAAGTTCTGAAACGGAAGGACGTAAGTTTCATACTATTGTAACTTCTTTTAATAGTACAGGTGATGTTAACGTAACAACTGTTTATTGTACCCCAATCTGTAGTACAACCCCTTCAGTTACGCAAATGTACCCTCCCCAAGTGCCATTTCATACCCCGCTAACTACAACTCAAATTCCATATTTTAATACTCCTATATATCAAGGTATTCCCCCTGTCACGACGACACCGTATATGTCATTTATTTCAGGAAAACACATCCCAGAAATTTGCATATTCGATGAGTTTGGATTGCAATCTTTAGATGAATATTTTACTTTATTTGAAAACTTTTGTAACACTAAATATGGTTCAGATAGGCAATATTGGTTGATGGCACTTGAAAAGAAACTTCAAGGAAGTTTTTTAACCTACTATAAAATGAATGGAGGCCATACGTCAAATTATGACATTATTAAAAATCAATTACTAACATATTATAAAACAACCAAAGAATTGGGAAATCTTAAGCAGGTAACATTTGCTTCGGTAAAGTATGAGGGCGAAAAAATTCACGATTATATGGCCAAACTTAGGTTTTTGTTTACTAAGACTTATCCTCATATCGATCCAGAGACCTCCGATGAACTCTACGAGAAATTAAGGAATACACTACCAGAGAAAACTAAGAAACTGGTTGCAAGTAAGTATTTAGAAATGAAATCTATATTTAACATGAAAATGTCTTACAGTGCCATTCAAAATTTTGTGCTTGCTTTGGAGAAGTTGCAATGAAATTTCGGTATCTGAGAAGTAGTCCCACTTATTCTTATGTAGAGGAAGAGAAGAGTGATAAGAAAGTAGTTAATATTGTACGACCCAAGGTAAAGTTTAACACCAGTAAGATAGTAAGTAAGAAAAATGATCAACAAAAAGAATGCAGCTATTGCACAAAGTCTGGCCATACTTCAGAAAACTGTTTTAAGAAGCTAGGTTTGTGTTACGGATGTGGGTCAGGTTCTCACTTAATTTCAGAATGCAAAGAAAAAAGAAATATTTCAAAAAGAGAGAAAGTTGAAAAAGAGGATATTCCAGTCTGTCAATTTTGTGACAAGAAAGGACACATTGCCAAATCTTGCTGGTTTGCAAATCCAAAATTAAGGCCCAAGAAAAAACTCCCGGAAAACAGTGAAGACAACAGTAGCTTACAGGAAAACTAGTAACACCTAAGGTAATGAGTGGGGTGACCTTAGGTGTAAGAAACAGATATGATGTATTATGTGACGAAATGAATGAAAAAATCCCCACTACTGAAGCAGACATAGGAAAACCTATTGAAAACTGTAACCTAAATGAACCACCACCACCAGATATAAAAGAAAATTCTTTTAATCCAGGAACTCCCAGAATTGGAGGTAAAAAGTTTTGTTTGTGAAAATGAATCTGCCCTTAAAATGCTAAACTGTGGAGAATTAAAATCACTTCCTGTAGTTCTTTATGACATAACATGTGAAACTTTACTAGACAGTGGATCTAGGAAAAACTACTTGGGAAACGATCTTTTTATTAAATTAGCCTCAGAAAGGAGGTTTGACATAGAAGAAAATAGAGTATTTTTAGAATTTTCTATAGCTAATATATGTTTTTCAGATGAATTTACGATATTACCCAATAACCCAAGTTATTCATTATTTTTAGGAGAAAGTTTTTTCACAAAGCATAAGATTATTTTGGATATGACTAAAGATAAATTAATACACCATGGTGGGTGGGAAGAAACCTTTTGGGAAATTTATTTCAGAAAGAATGCATGTAGAAGAGTTTTACATGAAGTACATTGCCTCTTGGGCGAAGATTTTGACAAAGAAAAAAAAGTAGTGAAA
>SEYY01000566.1:91605-119105 GCA_009176605.1 Armadillidium nasatum
CTTTAATATTTTTGCAACAATCTTTGAATTATCATTTTTCAATAGTCTTTGATTAACTCTTTGATTACTAATCTTTGATTAAATTTTTGATTGACAATTTTGCCTGTGATGATCAATATTTGAACTATAATTACTTCGTCAACTGTTTTGGAGTACTATTTAATGAACTTACTCGACAAAACTTGCAAGACTTCTATCGATAAGCCGAAAGAAAAAAGTACTAAACAAAACCTTTATCTACTAGATTTACTACTAGAAGAATATCTATGAAAACCGCCTAAAAGGATACTATAAATTTAAGTATTTATTTGGTTTATTACATTTAAGATGTATAGTAAATTATTTGCAAGGGTAATTCAATTGAGTGTTAACTTAAAGTTTAAATTTATTCAAGTCAAGTAAAAATTTTGTAAATAAAGTATTAGGTGATAATTTTTCTTTTTCCCCCAGTTGTTGAAAGAGCCTGTAACGAACTCGTAAGCCTTAGTAGTTACTTTGTTATCTAACTTTTAAACAAAAAATTGGTCAAACATTTTGTACGTAATAAGTGTGATATTGTGGGTAATTGGATCGCTCACAATATTGGAGGTCCCACCGAGACTCCTCTTTCACTGGGGTGTTAGTTATCACTTATATTTTGATGCTTTGTTAATTTAAAATTTAAAATGTATGTGACTGATAATTTGCAATTGGTTTAAAAATTTATCTAATTATTTATTTATGCATATTTGTATTTAAAATATATAAGTATCTAATTTGTCTATTTATTTATTATTTTTAAAAGGTAAAGAAAAAATGACTAGTGAAAGGATTCAGGAAGTTCATGGTAAAGAAACCGATGTAATGCCGGAGGAAGGTTTGGAGAGAGATGATTTGGAAGAAGATTTATTTACACTTTTGGATGATTTGCCAGAGCCACAAAAAAGTGAATACAAAGAAGGAAAGCTTTCATTATCAACTATGAACATGCTCTTTCGGATGAATAAGAAAAAGCATTCTACGAGAAATTAAGACGTTCGCAGCTTCCACCTCTGGTGGGTTCCATAAGTGTAAGTTCTGAAACGGAAGGACGTAAGTTTCATACTATTGTAACTTCTTTTAATAGTACAGGTGAAGTTAACGTAACAACTGTTTATTGTACCCCAATCTGTAGTACAACCCCTTCAGTTACGCAAATATACCCTCCCCAACTGCCATTTCATACCCCGCTTACTACAACTCAAATTCCATATTTTAATACTCCTATATATCAAGGTATTCCCCCTGTCACGACGACACCGTATATGTCATTTATTTCAGGAAAACACATCCCAGAAATTTGCATATTCGATGAGTTTGGATTGCAATCTTTAGATGAATATTTTACTATTATTTGAAAATTTTGTAACACTAAATATGGTTCAGATAGGCAATATTGGTTGATGGCACTTGAAAAGAAACTTCAAGGAAGTTTTTTAACCTACTATAAAATGAATGGAGGCCATACGTCAAATTATGACATTATTAAAAATCAATTACTAACATATTATAAAACAACCAAAGAATTGGGAAATCTTAAGCAGGTAACATTTGCTTCGGTAAAGTATGAGGGCGAAAAAATTCACGATTATATGGCCAAACTTAGGTTTTTGTTTACTAAGACTTATCCTCATATCGATCCAGAGACCTCCGATGAACTCTACGAGAAATTAAGGAATACACTACCAGAGAAAACTAAGAAACTGGTTGCAAGTAAGTATTTAGAAATGAAATCTATATTTAACATGAAAATGTCTTACAGTGCCATTCAAAATTTTGTGCTTGCTTTGGAGAAGTTGCAATGAAATTTCGGTATCTGAAAGTAGTCCCACTTATTCTTATGTAGAGGAAGAGAAGAGTGATAAGAAAGTAGTTAATATTGTACGACCCAAGGTAAAGTTTAACACCAGTAAGATAGTAAGTAAGAAAAATGATCAACAAAAAGAATGCAGCTATTGCACAAAGTCTGGCCATACTTCAGAAAACTGTTTTAAGAAGCTAGGTTTGTGTTACGGATGTGGGTCAGGTTCTCACTTAATTTCAGAATGCAAAGAAAAAAGAAATATTTCAAAAAGAGAGAAAGTTGAAAAAGAGGATATTCCAGTCTGTCAATTTTGTGACAAGAAAGGACACATTGCCAAATCTTGCTGGTTTGCAAATCCAAAATTAAGGCCCAAGAAAAAACTCCCGGAAAACAGTGAAGACAACAGTAGCTTACAGGAAAACTAGTAACACCTAAGGTAATGAGTGGGGTGACCTTAGGTGTAAGAAACAGATATGATGTATTATGTGACGAAATGGATGAAAAAATCCCTACTACTGAAGCAGACATAGAAAAACCTATTGAAAACTGTAACCTAAATGAACCACCACCACCACCACCAGATATAAAAGAAGATTCTTTTAATCAGGAACTCCCAGAATTGGAGGTAAAAAGTTTTGTTTGTGAAAATGAATCTGCCCTTAAAATGTTAAACTGCGGAGAATTAAAATCACTTCCTGTAGTTCTTTATGACATAACATGTGAAACTTTACTAGACAGTGGATCTAGGAAAAACTACTTGGGAAACGATCTTTTTATTAAATTAGCCTCAGAAAGGAGGTTTGACATAGAAGAAAATAGAGTATTTTTAGAATTTTCTATAGCTAATATATGTTTTTCAGACGAATTTACGATATTACCCAATAACCCAAGTTATTCCTTATTTTTAGGAGAAAGTTTCTTTCACAAAGCATAAGATTATTTTGGATATGACTAAAGATAAATTAATACACCATGGTGGGTATGAAGAAACCTTTTGGGAAATTTATTTCAGAAAGAATGCATGTAGAAGAGTTTTACATGAAGTACATTGCCTCTTGGGCGAAGATTTTGACAAAGAAAAAAAAGTAGTGAAACTTGAAATTCCTGATACGTCGATTGACTTTGTTGAATATGAGGAACTTGTTTGTGAACCATTAAATGAAGCAAAGTTTTCTTTTTTACCAGGCATTGTAAATGATAGAACTTTTAAAGTAAAAGTGCTAAATCCTCAAGAACTACCTTCATTGAAGAAAGGAGAAAAGGTAGCATTAGTGAAAACACTCTTAACATCTAGTGAATGTTTTCAGAGTTTCATGGAAGAGTGTAAGGTGTTTGTTAATAGTGGAGACTCAGATGATTTGGATTTATCTAAGGACGAGTGGGAAAAAGTACAAGAAATCCCTAAGAAATGGACATTGGAGAAATTTAAAGAAAAAGTAATTTGTCCTCATTTGAAGGAGCAACAACAACAGAAACTTCTTAATCTTTTGTGGAAACATTCAAATGTATTTACAATAAATGATGAAGATTTAAAACAACCTGCATCCTTGACTAAATTTAAAATAGAACTCCTTCCGGGAGCTACTCCGGTATATCACAAGCCAAGACATTTTAACCCAATTATTACAACTGCTATTCATGAGGAAATTGAGAAACTAATGGCTAGTGGGATAATAGAAAGATCTAAATCTGAGTGGAATAGCCCTCTTGTTCCTATTTTTAAAAGTGATTCAAGCTTAAGATTGGCGGCAGATTATAGATCAGTAAATAAAAGGATTAGGGGAGATACTTTTCCTATTCCCAACCTTCAGGATACGATATACAATTTAAAAGGAGCCAAAATTTTCAGTTCAATAGATTTATGTCGTGCATACTATCAGATCGAAATTGAAGAAAACTCCAGAGATATAACCAGTTTTTCAGTTCCAGGAGTCGGATCCTTCAGGTTTAAAAGATTGAGCTTTGGTTTAAAGACTGCCCCATCGTGTTTCCAGAGAGAAATGGAGCTAGTTCTGGAAGATTTTTTAATGTCTGAAATACAAAATTTAGAATATGAAGGCAAAGATGTTTCTTTAAACAAGTCCCTGAAAACTAAATTGTCTTCTCAGCCTTTGGTACACTGCTATCTTGATGATATTTTGGTACGCTCTAAAAACTTTGAAACTCATGTAGACTTGCTTGATAGAGTATTGGATAGATTGGAAAAAAGGGGGTTAAAAGCAAAGTTATCAAAATGTACTTGGGCCACATCTGAAATAGAATTTTTAGGACATGTTGTGAATGACAAAGGATTGCAAAAGAACAAAACCTATTTTGACAAGATAAAAAAGTACGAAATTGAGAATTTAAAAACAATTGGTGACTTACACACCTTCCTTGGTTTAACATTATGGCAAAGGAAATTTATGAAACATGCTGCTGAAATAGCAAAACCACTAACCGAAATCATTGGACAGCCAAGAAAAACGGCAATTAATTGGAATAGTAAACAAATAGAAGCTTTTCAAAAGTTAAAATCTTTGTCTTTAGAAAACAACACTTTGTATTTTCCAGATTATAACAGCGAACACAAATTGATAGTTGCCACAGATGCTTCTCTTGAGGGTGCCGGAGCAGAGCTAATGCAATACCAAGTTGATGAGGATGAGAAATTAGAATTAAGAACAATAGCTTTAGCTAGCATGGCGTTCTCAAAAGCACAGAAAAATTACAGCACCATCGAGAGGGAATTAGCAGCCATAAGATGGGGGATAAAGACTTTCAAGCCTTTCCTCTTAGGAATACCCTTCGTCTTGCAAACTGATCACCAACCACTAAAATATTTATATTCCTTGAAAAATGTAGATTCTAGGTTGGCACGCACATTAACTGACTTATTGGAGTTTGATTTCGAAATAGAGTACATTTCAGGAAAAGACAATGTAATTGCCGATGGTCTAAGTAGAAATGTGGTAAATTCAGAAATAGTGGTTGAAGAAGTTGGAGGAGATTATACAATAGTTCATTCTCCAAAAGGAGGACCAAATTGCATGTTGGATTGTCTATATTTTCAAATTAAGAGAGACCAAACGTTATATACAAATTGGAAAAAGATAGTAAGCCAATCTCAGGTAAAAGAACCAACTGTATTCCTTCGAGAAATATTGGTTAAAGAGCTTCTGAAATCACCAAAAAAGTATAAAGTGGAAGGAAAAAAGAGAATCATTTCGAGTATGATAGACCCCGAAATAGCACCTTCTTTTGATTTTTTGAATGCTTTTAGTGAACTTTTCCGGTGTGTCATTTATGTTCTTGTTCATAAAACGTTTTTGATGAAATTTACTAGAAATGAAAAACCACTCGAAAATCCACCAGTCATTTATCTATTTTCTTTATCAGGTGGGCATATTGAGTTGATAGAACCAAATAAAGATGAAAAATGCACTTCTTTTCTAGAACACAGGCTTGTTCCTTATGGAAACAAAAGATTAGATCATGAATTTGCACTAGAATTGAAACCAGCTTCAGCTTTACCACTTGTCAGTTCTTTTAGAGAAACTCCTGCACTCAGTCTGGTCACTGATAAAAAGAAAGGCTTAGTGTATCATTTTGGAGATGAGGATTTTGGTGCCGATGACATTAGTAGTACTTCATGCTGTGATCATATTCACAATCGCATTTCAAAAATATATGTCACAATTAGTGGTTTAAGTTTTTGTAGCATTTTAGATTCCGGATCCTCTGTAAATTTGATATCCAGAACCAGCTTTGAGAAATTGCAGGAAAAGAAAAATGTAGAAAAACTAAAACTCAGTCATCCCGTAACTATGGTAGGCTACAATGGAACATCGATATTGAGTGAGTATGTAAAACTAGATATAAGAATTGAAAATTTGGAATTAGAAAATGTTCCTTTTGCACTTGTTGAGGACTTTATTTTTGGAAAACATTCGAATTTTTGCATTATTATGGGTGTTCAGACATTGAAAGAGTTGGAAACCAAACTAGATTATGATCATAAATTTGTTATAATGAGGAATTCAGTTTTTTCATTTATACCTCAGACATTTTTTGAAGGTTGCAATTGTGGAGATGGCCATATTACAAATCTGCAGAACTCGTTTGACCATTTGACTGATTCCAGTACGATAAAGGAAGATCAAAACAATGTATTGCTACAGAAGTTAAAAGAATGCCTTAAACAAGGAAGCATATTGAAACTTCCTTTAGAATTAAAAAGGTTTAGAAGATTTTATAATAAACTACTTTTGGACAAAGATATATTATACTTTCAGGATTCAGCTAACCTAAAAGTTCCCGTGGTGTCTTTTCAGTTGATGACGAATTTGGTACTTAATACTCACAACAGCATGTTGCATATTGGACGAGACAAATTGTTTGAACTTTGTAAACAGCAAATTTTTAATCCAGATTTAAGGAAGGTGGTAAGTGACGTAAGTACAACTTGTCCTATCTGTCAGTTAAATAAAATTAAAAGTCGTACACCGCATCCTCCTATTATTAAGATTCAGACTCATCAACCATATCAGTTAGTTGCTCTTGATTTACTCCAATTGCCTTTTTCAAAGTCTGGTAATGCATATTTGTTAACAGTAATAGATCACAATAGTAAATTCCTTCATGCCATACCTGTAAGAAATAAAAAATCAGAAACAATATCTCTTGCTTTGAAAAGACTTCTTCCGACACTTTTAAAAATTCCAAATGCTATTTTAACTGACAGAGGTTTGGAATTTACAGGAAGAGTAGAAGAACTACTATCAGAATATAACATAAAGCATCTGACTACTAGTAGTTACACCCCATGGGGAAACGGGGCTTGCGAAAGAGCAAATAAAACCATTTCCGATTTGTTAAGAAGTTCAGTTACCGACCCTAAAATTTGGGATGAACATCTTCCAAAAGTAATTTCAATATATAACAATACTCATCATACCGAGTTAAATATGTCTCCTGCTTCCTATATTTTGAATACTAAACATGAAGTGACTGATAGGCCCTTGATCCCCAGAACGGATTTTAAATTCTGGGTCAGAGGACATGAAAAATTCCGTCCGTTTGATGTAGGTGAACTGGTCATCAAGAAAATTGTGAGAACATCTGATAAAGTTGCACATAAATTAGATGAAAAATATAGTGGTCCTTATAAAGTACAGAAAGTATTTGCTAATAATTTAACTTACGAAATAAAATCTTGTTTAGATGGAAAAATAATACAAGTACATTACCATTATCTTCGTCCTTGGAAGACTGCACCTGACTACCTGCAAAACACCAAATTATTTGAGATTTTTTATTCTACATTGCTCAATGAAATTTGCCGAACAGATGAAACTATACTTGTTCCAATTTCTTATGAACAGACTGAAGAACTTTATGCAGAAAAAGATCCAGATTACTATGAAATAACAACTCCAGATTTTCAACCATTAACTCTAAGTTATAGTGAAACTCCCCAACATTCTTCCTTTCTACAGACTCTTGGAGAAGAAACTGAGGAAAATTCAGAAATACTTCAAAATGTTCGATTAATAAAAATCAAATATGAGGTCCTACTGCATAATCTGGAACATATTAGAAATGAATCTAGTACACAAATAGCAGGGAAAGTAAAACAGAATTTGGAACAGATCTGTACTATAGAACGAAAGCTTCAGAGGTTCAAATACTTAGAGCAGTTAGATTTTAGTATTTTATGTAACTTAATGTTGGAGTTAACGGACCTTCATGTGACAATTTCCAGATTACAGGTTGAAGAGCATAACTCGTCTATTGAAGAATTCTTCGAACTCTGTGACAAATTATCTGTAAGCAACGTATCTCGAACCCCGACTTCATTGAACCATACCAATGATCCAGAAACAAATATACTGCCAGAAAGTTTTCATATTTCACCCCCTAAAGTAAGAAAAAGATTAAGAGCAGATGCACAAATATGCCAACAATTTTCATCCTCTCACAACTTCCATCCAGGCAGATTAACAAGAAATCAAGCGAAAGAATTAGAAATTAATGTAAATGAACTTCCTTAATCCTAGGTCAAAATATGTAAGGTATGTAACAAAATAAAAAAAATAAAAATAAAATAAAATGAAATAAAAATTTAATAAATAAATTTAATTTCTTGAAATTTTTTATGAGTTTTTCTTAAGGAGGGGGAAGATTGTAACCGTTCAAATTTTGAAAACCAACTAGAATTAAAAAGTACGTGTAATATAAATGACTGTTATTAAAGAAAGTTTGTTTAAAGATAAAGTCTTGCCCTTCCGGCGCTCTAAATTGTGTTTTGTAATATAATTTATTTATTATTTTTATGTTGTGCTATATTTTTTCATTGTGTACTAATTTTCGTTTAAATTATTTTAACAGAAATTGGTCAACAGTTTTTGATAACAGTTTTTGATAAACAGTTTTTGATAAGCAGTTTTTGATAATAGTTACTTTGTTATCTAATTTTTAAACAAATTTTAGATGAATAGTTTTTGGTCAACAAATCTGACAATATTTTTGCAACAGTCTTTAATATTTTTGCAACAATCTTTGATTATCATTTTTTCAATAGTCTTTGATTAACTCTTTGATTATTAATCTTTGATTAAATTTTTGATTGACAATTTTGCCTGTGATGCCTGTGATGATCAATATTTGAACTATAATTGTTTCGTCAACTGTTTTGGAGTACTATTTAATGAACTTACTCAACAAAACTTGCAAGACTTCTATCGATAAGCCGAAAGAAAAAGGTACTAAACAAAACCTTTATCTACTAGATTTACTACTAGAAGAATATCTGTAAACCGCCTAAAAGGATACTATAAATTTAAGTATATATTTGGTTTATTACATTTACGATGTATAGTAAATTATTTGCAAGGGTAATTCAATTGAGTGTTAACTTAAAGTTTAAATTTATTCAAGTCAAGTAAAAATTTTGTAAATAAAGTATTAGGTGATAATTTTTCTTTTTCCCCCAGTTGTTGAAAGAGCCTGTAACGAACTCGTAAGCCTTAGTAGTTACTTTATCTAACTTTTAAACAAAAAATTGGTCAAACATTTTGTACGTAATAAGTGTGATATTGTGGGTAATTGGATCGCTCACATATATATATATATATATATATATATATATATATATATATATATATATATATATATATATATATATATATATATATATATATATATATATATATATATATATATATATATATATATATATATATATATATATATATATATATATATATATTATATTCAGTTAGGACAAAAGTATTGAACCACTTTGACATGTGGCCTCATTCTTTTGGCAGAAATAGAATTTATTTGTGATGAAAATGAAGAGATATATGTTTTAGGTTTCTGTACTAAGTCATCAACACACTACTTAATATCTGGAAAAAAATTTTTTTCACTCAGTTCCTTTCACACGTGTATGGAGGGTGTTTGTTCTTGCGCACAAGTCATTATGTTAATACATAATTTGGTCCTACTTTAAGTGTTTGAAGTGATAATATATTAAAATGACTTCTATCCAAGAATTAAGTTGGGAAATAATTGGGAAAATCATTGCGTTATATAAATCAGGTCTAAAAACAAAGTCCATAGGTAACACTGGCTGTTCACGGTCAACAGTGAAACGCTATTTTCCTAAATTTCGTGAAAATGCTGAGTGCATAACACATGCGCAGAAAACACGTTCTGGTATTTCTAAAATGTCAAATAGAAAGACCTTGACTATTATAAAGAGATCACTATAAGCTGACCCACGTATAAAAGCAAGAATTTTATAAGAAACCCTCATGTTTTGGGGAATGTCTCTGTGAGAACAGTATGCTGTAGAGTAAATGAATTGTGATTTAATAAAGGAACCCTCCAACTGGAAACCCCAATTAGGGGAGTAAATTTTTTTTCAATTATTTTGTTTTTTTTAATACTTTTTTAGTAAAATATTTGCTGATCCCAAAATCTGTATTTAGTTTGTCATAATTTCAAACGGTTTCTGAGAAAATGACTTTTAAAGTGACACTATCGATTGACTTTGGATGTACCTTTGTGATGACTCACTATTTTTTCTTTTTTTTTGGGGGGGGGGAGGGTCTTTTAAATTTTTTTTTTGGAGTGTTTAAATAGCAAATTTTCTCCTGATTCGAAATATGTAATTAGTTTTTCATAAATCCAAATGGTTACTGAGGAATAAGACAACTCAAAGTATGCTCATAAGGGGCCCATGCAACTGAAGGACCTCAATATTTTATTTTTATTTTTTTTTTTTTTTTTTTGGGGGGGGGGAGAGGAATATTCCTCATTTTTTTTTTTTTTTTTTTTTTTTTTACAATAGTTTTTTTTAGTAAAATCTTTGCCGATTTCAAAAAAAAAAAAAAAAAAAAAAAAAAATTATATATATATATTATATATATATATATATATATATATATATATATATATATATATTATAATATATATATATATATATATATATATATATATATATATATATATATATATAATATATATGGAATGAGGTTGTAATTATAATATTTGGTGTATTGAAATATTTATCGTAGTAAATATTTTATTTTCTGTAAGTTATTTCATAATTTATTTACAAATTCACACCAATTTACAAAAGTGCTTGTTACTTCAACCGGCTCGTTCTAGAATGATCTCTCATATATCGATTCTCATACATCGATATCATAATCGTATCGATTTATTAATAATTAAATATATGTATTAAAAAATTAAATATTATAAATACAACCTCAATCCATATATATATATATTGTAAGCCTATGTTCACATATGCTAGTTCCTGTTATTTTCCAGATGTGAGATTGTTTGCTCTGGAATGGAGTTGATGGAAGACATTGCGTACCGAAAACGAAATAAAAATACGAAAAGTGTTCTAATAGATATTTTTTTTTTTTAGATTGTCTTTGTTTTGTAATTTTGTAATACTGAAATATTGACTAAAAAGATTTAAAAAAAAGACATTTGAAGACACTAAAGATGAAGTTTAAAAAATATAAAAATAACAATTATTCAAAAATAAATTTAATATAAAATTTTGAAAGACTCTGGACGGGTGTACGTGTTCAACAATTTCAGCGTACACGTAAGTAATAAGTGTTTTTCAATTTTAATGTTTTTATATAATGTTTTTTATGTAAACAAAAGTTGAAAAAAAAGAAAATATATTTGCATATGAATATATTACAGTCCCGAGGTGGGGACCCACAACTACAAGATGATCTTCTCGTTATTTTCGAAATCACTGGTCTTTCAACATTTCTCACTACGTTTGACGAGGATAAAGTTTTATAAAAACTTGATTCCACAGGTTTACCAGAAAACAACGCCTTTGAGAACTCCGTTCCTGGTGTTGAATTTCCTAAACTTTCGATTCTTACCATTTCTGACTCAGTCATGAAAGATTGTTTTTCATATTTTATTCAAACCCTAATTACAACGTCTAATGTTCAATTTTTTTTCAAATTCCCTTTTTAAATAAAAGTTGTTTTTTTTCAATTTCTTTCTTCCCAACTTACGTTGTAATACCGTCGCACACAGTTCCTTTTTGTGATCCTGCTACTGTCCTGACAGAAGATCTGAGTTCCTTTGGGCGTGGATCAGATTGCAGTTATAACTTTCATCATCAACGTCGTCCGAACGAATTGGAGAAGTGGACGACACAGCTTGACTCAACTCCAATTGATTGGTTGGTACATCACTAGAAGACTATCATACCATAGTGAGTATCACCTTAAACTATTAATTTGTTTTTCTTTGTTAAATTTCCAACAATATAAATAAATAAAATAAATATAAATATATATATATATATATATATATATATATATATATATATATATATATATATATATATATATATATATATATATATATATATATATATATATATATATATATATATATATATATATATATATATTGTGAACATGGGCACATTTATGTGTTAATGCTAATTCTTTTATTTTTCCAAAAATAATTGTAGAAAAAAGAAGTGCCATGGGAAACATAGAAGAGAGAGAAAAAGATGGCCGACTACTTAAAGATAAGCTATCATAAGTTTTGTTGTTTGTCTTTCATGGTTGTTTTCTAACGTCCCTTCTTTTTTCTTTTGGTTGCTTTGTTACTTTATTTATAACGTATAATAACTTTATAACTTAGACAATCTAACTATAATATAGAAGTAATTATTATAGATTAATAAAGTGAAAAAAAAAAGGAGAAAAAATAAAAAATACAAATAACATCTTTTACGGAATTTCAACGAAAGAGACCTTCTACCAGTATTGGAGCCAGCCACCTGTTGGCCAATACGTGAGTGAATACCAATATTTTATTGTGTGTTCATAATAAAATTTATCAAAATATCTTATATAATATTTTTCTGATTTTTAGTTTCGACTCTGGAACTACTACAACTTATAAAGTGATCAGTACTTTCAACTCTGGACTACTAAAATCATCAGTCAACTTCCTAGTTCTCCTTTTTATTGAATTGACGAAGGGTGTCTTCTTAATTGACAAACAGTCATTAAGAAACCAACATACCCGTCAGTTTTTTACAACCCAACTCCCTGTTCTGCATTGTTCTTCATCAACAGATCTTTCTTTTTTGTTCTGCTCAAACTCTGCTAACATCATTATTTCTTGTTCATATTCCTTAGCCATCTTTCAACTATTAAACAATTTTGTTTTATTTGTTTCTCAATGACCTCCAACTTTTGTCTCTGAATTTATATTAAATCTGCCAAAGCTGTTCCTTTTATTGATCCACACTGCCCTAGCAGAGGTCCTGAGGACTTTCGTTCGAAAAAAAAAAAATCAGATCACAATAGAAATTCAACTTCCCAATATTGTCCAGTTGAAGAGGACGACGCCACGGACTAAACAACGATCATAGCTGAAGATCATCAACACACCAGTGGACTCAACATCAACAGTGAGTTTTACTACAACTATTAAATTTTGTTTTCTTCTGTTGGTAGTATAAAGTTGCGCTATATTGCTAACAATATATATATATATATATATATATATATATATATATATATATATATATATATATATATATATATATATATATATATATATATATATATATATATATATATATATATATATATATATATATATATATATATCACATCAGGTGGGCAAAGGCCGTGGTTAGGGGGAAAGACAGAAGCCTGGTCAAATTAAAGGCCGACGTGATCTGATACACGACGTTTGAAGGTGTGTAAGTCATAGGAAGTTGGAAAAATTGAAGAAGGGAGTGTGTTCCAGACTTTACCAGTAGAGTACATGTAGGACAGAGCATAGCGGTTAAGTCTGGGGTCAGAGAGTTGGACAGAGAAAGGATGAGACTGTGTAGAAAGTCGAGTCGCACGAGCCCTTCTCAGTGGAGGAAGTATGCGACATGAGAGTTCAGAAGAGCAAGTCCGTTGTAATAGCGATAGTTTAGAGAGAGTGACGCAACAATTCGACGGGCAGAAAGAGATTGGAGAGAATCAGTGAGAGCAGGAGAGTTGATAAGACGAAAAGCCCTAGACTCCACCTTTTCCAGGAGAGCTGTGTGAGTGGAACCACCCCAGATGTGTGACGAATACTCCATACAGGGGCGAACAACATCCCTATACAGAGCAAGCAACTGGGGTAGAGTAAAGAAATACTGAAGACGCCTCAGAACACCTAACCTCTCAGAAGCTTGTTTAGAAAGAGAGGAAATGTGATCTTTCCAAGAAAGATCACGAGAAAAGGAAACACCAAGAATATTAAGAACAGATTAAGGTCTGAGTTGAGTGTTTTCGAAGAAGATATCATAATTGTGTGGAAGATTGTGTCGAGTAGAGATGGAGGAATTGAGTTTTGGTGGCATTGATATCAACCATGTTCTCTCTGCCACAATTTGAAATACGAGATAGATCAGAGGTCAGCTGCTCCAAGGCAACCTTCCTTGTGTCTAGTAACTGTTGTTGGGAGGGGCACCTTTCAAATTGAAAAGAGTAATGAAGGGTGGAGTCATCAGCATAGGAGTGGATAGGAGATGAAGTAACAGAGAGAACCTCATTAATGAAAAGTAGAAAAAGTGTTGGGGATAGGACAGATCCTTGAGAAACACCACTATTAATAGAGTTAAAGGAAGAACGGTGGCCGTCTACAACAGCTGCTATAGAACTGCAGGAAAGGAAATCAGAGAGAAGGTCACAGAGAGAAGGATAGGTTCCGAAAGAGGGAAGTTTGGAAATCAAAGCTTTGTGCCAGACTCTATCGAAAGCTTTCGATATGTCTAACGCAACAGCAAAAGATTCGCCAAAACGCCAAAGGGTGGAGGACCAAGAGTCAGAGAGAAGGGAAAGGAGATCACCTGTAGAGCGTTTCTTACGAAAGCCATAATGGCGATCAGAGATGATTAGAAGAATTGAGATGTTTCCAAATCTTCCTGTTAAGGATAGATTCGAAAACGTTAGAAAGAACGGAGGTTAAAGAAATGGGACGATAGTTGCAGGGTTGAGAGGGGTCTCCCTTCTTCGGCACAGGCTGAATGAGCGCACGTTTCCAGCAAGAAGGGAAGGTTGAAGTAGAAAGACATGGACGAAAAAGTTTACCAAGGCAGGTGCAAGCTCGGAAGCACAAGTTTTGAGAACCACAGGAGGGATACCGTCAGGACCGTACGCCTTCTTAGTGTTAAGCTCAGAGAGAGCAGAAGTGACGTCTTTAGAAGAAATTATAATTTTAGGCATAAATGAGTTTGAGGGGGTTGAAGGAGAAGGAACAGCTCAGGAATCGTCTAAGGTTGAATTAGAAGCAAAAATTTGAGCGAAGAGTTCAGCTTTAGAGGAAGCCAAAACGGCAGTTGTACAGTCATAAGATATTAGAGGAGGGAAAGAGGAAGAAGCAAAGTTAGAGTTGACATTTTTTGCAAAATGCCAGAAAGGGCGTGAGGAAGTAGAACCACTAAGATTGTTGCATTTTAAGTGGAGAAAGGAGTTTTTAGTGTTACGGAGAATAGATTTTGCACGATTCCGGGATGAAATATAAGTCGCATGAGTTTCAGGAGTTTGAAGACGACGGTAATCTCTGAAGGCAGCATCCCTGTGGTGGATAGCACGAGAACAAGCAGAGTTAAACCAAGGTTTGTTAGGTTTAGTAGAAGGGAAAGAATATGGAATGCACGCCTCCATGCCAGAGAGAATCACCTCGGTTATGCGCTCTGCACACTTAGAGCGACCCCTCCCACGGAAACATTAATCATTCCATGGAAAATCAGAGAAGTACAACCGCAAGTCAGACCAGTTAGAGGCACCGAAATGCCAGAAACGTCTCCTCGCCGAAGGCGGGGGACCGTTCTTGTGGAAGACTTGAAGAGAAAGGACAAGATACAGAGATAAGGTAATCGGATGAACCCAGAGGAGGAAAGAGTTTAACAGTGTAGGGAGAAGGATAAGAAGTTAGGAAAAGATATATCCAAGTACCCAGTCAATGAAAGGGAAGGTGTCATACGGGCTCATTTTTCACAGCTCCGGAAATGGGTTGATGTTCCCAGATATCTCTTACAAAATCCTTATTTCCGCCAACATCAACAGAATCAACTCACCCAACACAAAGAAGATTATCAACAGAATCAAGCGGAAATCAACGAAGAACAGGGGGAGATATCAGATGAAGTCATTGCTAGACGCGGCATGACTCCAACGGTTTTACCTGAGGACGACAATGATTTTTCATATCAACTAGCTGAAGAGGATCATCTCTTGTTGGAGGAGTTGAAGAAGCGGCAAATGAAAGCTCAGCAAGAGATATTTAAATTGATCGATACTGATTATTCGACTTTCTTGTCTGACTCATACAGAGTTTTACAAGAATCATTTGACATAACTGTAGGAACAAATGCAAATTCTCGGATTAACTCCAAATTGAACAAATCAGCCGAGGTATCTAACATGACCGACATCAACACTACAAGATTCACCCAAACAAATCTAACGAAACCTCCAGAAGAAGAGGAGGAAGAAGAGGATTTGTTCAACCTGTTCAACACAACGATAAATGAATCATTTGAAAGGTTTTGTCCGTTAGATTATTCGGTAGATCAGGATTCATTCGAAGATTTTGTGCCTAAGGCTCTTTCCCCCCATAATGGAAGAACCTGACAGTTATTATCAACTGAACTTCAGCGATGAGTTCAGTGATAAAACGGCCGAATCTTTGAAGGATTTGATCCGAAGGGCTTTTATATTGAGGAAAACTATATGGAACTACAAGGACATGAAGAAGCATCGCCAGTGGAGGAAGAACCTCAGACGAACATCACCTGCTTGATGGGGATGGATTCAGGAAAACCAGAGCCTTCTCCACAACGACTACGATCCCATGGAGACGCCCCACAATATGATTATATCATGAAACGTCCACTAGAATATCGTCGAAGCCACAAAGTTAAGTGCTAGTGAACGATCTGTGCCGTGAAATGTTTTCAATAATAAATAGTTCCGAATAGTGTCGTGATGTGGTGTATAATCATAATAAAATATCAATATCAAATCATAAAATAAAATATATAAAAAAATATAAATGCATGATAAAAATAAAGTATAAAAGCATGTTAAAAATAAAATCTAAAAAGCATGTTAAAATTTTTGTAGAATAGACTAAATAATTGGTAGTTAATAATATTAGCTTCATTACAATTTTTCTACTATATTTATTACATTAAAGATTAACTTTAACCTATTTACTACTATAAACAATAGATTGAGTTAGTTCTCATTAGAATTAAAATAGTAGTAAGGTAGAAAATAAAATTTAAATATTTAAACACCTTAAAAATAATTGATTTTTATGAAATACTCTTATATTTTTATGAGATATTATTCATGGAATATGTTAAAATTTTCTAGGAGTTTTATTCATACAATATAGTAATGTTTTCGGAGAATTATTTAATGTTCAGATAGTTTTTGTATTAAGCATATAAAATTTTACATATTTATAAAATGTTTATGTAATATGTTTTTATAAATAACCGTACATGAATAATTATCTTTTCAGCATGGAACGAACGAGGAAGGTTTTGGTTCTTGGTACCTCTGAAGTAAGGGTATTGGGAAACATAAAAGAGCAAATGCAATGAATTTACATTAATTTGTTTACTTCGTGCCATCCTGGTGCGGACTTATTAATGTTAGGGCAAATTCTCACTCGTTTTCTTAAATCCAATGGACCGATGGATCAGATTTATTTATTTGGTTTAACGTGTTCCATTTGGAAGAAAATGCCTCTGACCACTGAGGACAAACCGATACAAGTCATAACATGGAATCCGGAATGTAATTTGTTCCCATACAAATGGACGCTATCACCAGAATAGCCTCTCGACATAACCCTACCATGAGGGTATATCTGGTCATTCCCACAATGAAGGACATAGCTACCTTCAATGAAACCCCCTTACAACGAAAAGGTTGGAGTGACCTAATACCCTTACTTGAACAACATCCTCAGCTTCAACGAGACTTTCTCAACATAAAGGGTCGTGAGATGTTTGGGCAGACGGTGGAACTACAGGGTAACAACCAGCCTTGTTTTCAAAAGCGGACCTTTTCAATGAAAGGTGTTTTTGACAGCTATTACAACAGCAAAGGTCAAGGCAACCCTCATCATAAGTTCTGGATGGGAGAATCGGACAGGTTGGATGCTTTAGATCTGTGTTATGATGGTCTACATTACACAGAAACCACCTTTGAAGAAATGTTCGCCTTCTTGAGTCTATCCAACTTTCAACGAAGGGCTCAAGAAACCAGACCAGCTACAACCACCATCCCAACAACCACTATAACAACCTCAGTGATTGTTGAGGAAGTAGAATCAGTCTCCGGACCTTCGGGTATTCAAAGATGGATAGAGTATCGTCCCAGTCAACCAGAGGCGGTACCGTCTACGCAAAATAGGGGAACCAAAGGTAAATCGAAAACCGGGGTATATTATTACTCTCGGACTTCAACTGCCTTCAAGTCATCACAACCACGTGACGGAGTGAAAACTCATAAAAAGAAAGGTTCGTCTACGGATTGTCCTTTACCAACTTCCAAATCAAAGAAGAGTAGTCCAACTACAACTCTTCCAACGACATCAACAGCATCTACCTCAAAATCCAAAGTTAAAGGATTACGGAAGTTTCACAAACGAAAAAGGATGCAAAGTCAAGATACTGTGCGTGAAGGATCGTCATCAAAAAAAGTCGACGATTAATAAACCAACCCCGTCAACATCAATTGTATCACCAGAATTTACTACCCTCACTACAGTTCATATAACTAAACTTTGAAAGTCTGCAAAAGAAAGGTGCATCTCCAAAGAGATTGCTCTGAAAGAGCTTAATCGTGTTTTTGAAGAGGTGACCAATATGGATCGTCAAGATTAGTTTCTTTCATTCTTTTGTTTTATAAGTTAGAGAGGTGAGATGTCAATTGGTTATTAAAGAACTTTTGCATTCTTATATAGAACCTTCTAAATAACTATATACTTGGTTACTTCCATGACAAAACTTCATCTTGAACACTCCACTCCAACTTGCCTTCAAGAAAGTTGGTCATTTGTCACACCAAGACCAACTTTGGTAAGGGGGTGTGAGTATATGTATTCAATCTCTATTAATGATATTATTCACAGATATCTGTCATGGAAGCTGCTAACCAAAGAAAGAAATAGAAGAAGCTCAAGAAGGATCGTAAGATCTTCATCACACAGATAAGAGTTCTTATATTTTTTTATTTATATGGTTCGGTTCTTGGAACTAATTCTTCTTATATCTTGTCTCTTCTAGGTAACTTAAATAAACTAATTTAGAAAACAAGTAATATATATCTAAAGACCATTAAAACATAAAAACAAATAAAACATTTAAAATTCCAAAAAAAATATAAAGAAGGAAAAACTTCTCGAGTGAAATATATCAGTAGGGAACATTTCGCGTGAGTAATAGGAGGTTTCTTATTCTTTCATTTCAATTTTTCAATTAAGAATAATTTTTTTTTACGAAATAACCATAAAAAAAGAAAACTTTTATAAATGAATTTATTTAAAGGAAATTTCTTATTTCTTTTATAGTTCCGGGGTAAGGAACTACATTAACAATGGAATTATCTCTCATCGTTTTCAAGAGTTCTTGTTTCCTTAATGTTTCCTCAATAATAGGAATTGACCACAGGAATTTCTTTATTGATAAACACAACACGTCAGTAAAATTCGAGATTCCTGTCAGTTCTTAACCAAGAGCCCTGATTTGTGTTGCTCTTATAACTTTTCCTCTACGTTCTGACCATGTTGTCAAGATTTCATTCAATTTTTCATTGTTTCTAAAGTA
Source organism: Armadillidium nasatum (assembly GCA_009176605.1). Classification (NCBI taxonomy): domain Eukaryota; kingdom Metazoa; phylum Arthropoda; class Malacostraca; order Isopoda; family Armadillidiidae; genus Armadillidium; species Armadillidium nasatum. The sequence goes on from SEYY01000566.1 coordinate 110,820, forward strand.
AAACCTTCACCAATTTTACTTCATTTTTTCATTACCCTTTGAACTGGAAAAACAGTTTTTATTGTATTTTCGTTGCCATTTGCTTTTTCATCGTGATCCCATTGAAATCTCAATGGATCTGAAAATCGCTGTTCGTGATAGTCCGATTGCATCTTCAATTTCCTTCAACAACTCCATCCATCAAGAGAACTGAGTAACAACATACATCGTCCTTACGAAAAGGAGAAGAGGACGATACAATCGACACCTCATCAGTAGAATTAAAACCAACCGTGAGCGTAAAACAAATAATTCATTTATACTTTTATTTTCTTCTGTGTGATAAGATAGGGCAACCCTCACAAAATATATATATATATATATATATATATATATATATATATATATATATATATATATATATATATATATATATATATATATATATATATATATATATATATATATATATATATATATATATATATAGTAATCCTTCACTATATCGTGGTTCACTTTCTTTTAGCGGCTTCAGTACATCACAGCTTTTCTTTTGTATATATACATAGCTGAAATTTCTTTATTTTATATATTTATTATTTTAATTATTTTTGCTGTAAAATAAGCATTCTCTAGCCTTAAAAAATTATAAACAACAAAAAAAAATATAAAACAATTAAAACATTAAATGAATATTAAATGGAAATGTATAAATATGTGCATGTAAAAATCATGATGTACAGCAGATGAGTAGACAATAACTTATAAGTATGGAAAATGTAGCCATAGCCGCACTCATTTGAGCTAGTTTCCCCATGTGATATTGTACACTGCAAAGTGCATATATATATATATATATATATATATATATATATATATATATATATATATATATATATATATATATATATATATATATATATATATATATATATATATATATATATATATATATATATATATATATATATATATATATATATATATATATATATATATATATATATATATATATATATATATATTTATTTATTTATTTAGATCCCGGTTAGCTCAGTGGATAAAGCGGAGGATTCCCACGCTTTAGGTCGGGAGTTCGAGACCTCGGTAAAACGAAAAAAACTCTGTTCGCCCCGCCCACTAACCAGATCGGACACGAAAAATTGCCGCATGTAGGAGATTTTCTGTAATTAATTACAGTTTACGGCTAAGTGTATTAATACACTAATCTCAATACCCACACCTCACAAACACAGTCAACACATACAATAGCAGCCTAAAAATGACAAAAACAAAACACTCACTCCTATCTGCCACACGTACAGTAGGTCTTCCAAGTATAGAAAACCAACTACGTCTACGGATAGTTGGGAAATCTGGACTTGAAAAACCGTGGCAGGGGTTGCTATCAACACCAGAATACTGTACACCTAAACCACCAAACCTGGGTGGCCCCACTGGTCGGGAAAACACTACTCACTCTCCTTCACCCGATTTCTTCTTACTCCGGTGAGAGTTTAAAAAGTGGTAAAATTCTATTCTATTCTATTCTATTCTATATATATATATATATATATATATATATATATATATATATATATATATATATATATATATATATATATATATATATATATATATATATATATATATATATATATATATATATATCTGTGGAATGTTTACTGCAGGTGGGATCAAAGTCGGATTCCATGACAGACCTGGACAGCCAGCTGATGTTTGCCCTCAGCCAGTGAAACCCTTGGTTCATCCTCGAATGAACCTACTGACAGGGCTAATAACCTTTCCTGGGTGCATATTTTGATTTGTTATATATATATATATATATATATATATATATATATATATATATATATATATATATATATATATATATATATATATATATATATATATATATATATATATATATATATATATATATATATATATATATATATATATATATATATATATATATATATATATATATATATATATATATATATATATATATATATATATATATATATATATATATATATATATATATATATATATATATATATATATATATATATATATATCCCTACTTTGAGGATTTTCACCTATCACAGGTGGTTTTTGGAATGTAACCCCCATGATAGATGATGGATTACTGGGAATATATATATATATATATATATATATATATATATATATATATATATATATATATATATATATATATATATATATATATATATATATATATATACACAGGAAATAAATGGCTAAAAACAACAAACACCATAAATATATTTACTCTATAAAGACCCTAACTACAACCTAAGAGCCAAAAATTACCTTAAAATGTATAAAATCATAAAAAGAGTAACAATTAATTAAAACTTAATAAGTATGTTGAAAACCGAGCTTTCGATTTCAACACACGGAAATCTTTATTCAAGGTAAGTAAAGAAAGAGTACTGAAACAGCTACTCCAAGATGAAGACTCAATCAAATTTTTTTTGGTTTGGAATTTTGTGCGAAAATTTGCATTAAAATGTTTTTACCAAAATATTTTTGTAAAACTTCTCATCTTTTATTAAATTATTCAAAATATCATCAATTTTCACTTCACCAGGATTTCGATTAAAATTATTAATATTTTTAATGATGAAAGATTCTAAAAACTTTCTAATATCATTATTTTGGCAAGATAATAGCAACTTTGCCGAACTTATACCAATAACGTGATTTATTTCTTCTCCATGCTGATGCAATGCAGAGTTACGATCACCACACCACAGACTATAGTCATGTTGATAAATACGTCTTTTAAAATCATTAGTTTCTCCAAAAATACCCACCATCACAATTCCTGAAACCTATTCTATAGACCTCTGTTTTCTCATTTCTATCTGACAAACGTGATTTAGATATAAATTATTATAGAAATTATAAGTCTGTAAGTCTGATAAGGGTAACAATTGTGATACTTGATAAACTGGATTATATAATTAAGTCCAATAGTCTGTTGTCTGATGTTTCGATATATGAAGTTAAATAGAAACCCATTTAAGAATTCCCAGCACCTATTTAATGTTTCATTAAAAAATATCTTAATTGAAAATAAGGACCTAATTAAGAAATTTATCGCATATTTGCCGAGATTGTCGCAGTTGTATGGTTTACCTAAGTTTCCTAAACAAGATGTACCAATTAGACCTATTATTTCAAATATAAATAGCGTAACTTATTTATCTTCCTGGTTGTGGAATGAACTAAAAGTTTTAGAAGATACTATTTCAAACTCACACATAAAAACTCTGATGATTTTCTTGAAAAAATAAAGAAAAGAGATTTGAACAATAAAATTGTGGTCAGTTATGACGTGGTTTTTCTATTTACTAATGTTCTCATAGATATTACCCTGTGTTGGTTAGAAGAATATATAGATAGTTTGGGTTCTGAAATATTTTCTGTTTCCTTTGAAAATATCAAGAAACTTACAAAATTGTGTATGGAGCACTCGTTTTTTTCAATTGGGGAGCAATTTTTATAGGCAAAAGTTCGGTCTAAGTATGGGTTCGCCTCTCTCCCCAATTCTAAGCAACTTGTTTATGGAACTTTTTTAGTGAAATTTGTATTTTCAGATGTTTCTCTTCTAAATATTGGATGGTGGAGATATGTTAACGACATTTTTGCCATTTTACCTGTTACCCTGGATCCCCATTTGCTGTTGGAAAAATTAAACAGTAAAATTCCATCAATAAAATTTATGCTTGAGAAAATGAAGGACAATAAAATTTCTTTTTTAGACATTATTATTGATGTAAATAATGTTAATTGCGGCCCAATTTTTTTCATTTTTAGAAACCCCACCTCTTCAAATTCATATATACATTAGTTTTCTTCTCATTCGTTTCATACAAAAATGGCATTGTTACATCACAATATTTCAGAGCATTAAAAATCTGTTCCCCTTTCTCTCTTAGGGATGAGCTAAATTTCATAAGAGAAACTTTCAGATCCCTTTTCCATTAAAAATATATATATATATATATATATATATATATATATATATATATATATATATATATATATATATATATATATATATATATATATATATATATATATATTGGTAAAAACATTTTAATGCTAATTTTCGCACAAAATTCAAAAACCAAAAAAATTTGATTGAGTCTTCATCTTGGAGTAGCTGTTTCAGTTCTCTTTCTTTACTTACCTTGAATAAAGATCTCCGGGTGTTGAGATCAAAAGCTCACTTTTTAAGAAACTTATTAAGTTTTAGTTAATTGTTACTCTTTTTATCTTTTTATGATTTTAAAGTAATTTTTTACTTTTAAGTTGTAGTTAGGATGTTTATAAAGTATATATATATATATATATATATATATATATATATATATATATATATATATATATATATATATATATATATATATATATATATATATATATATATATATATATATACTGTGTAGTGCATTGCAAATTTAATGGCAAAATTCATTTTCAGGCCTAAAAAGGGGTATGTGCATGTAAGTAGTAAGGGGTGGCATACAGCCCTACAAATTAATATACAACCTTAGATCATCATATTGACGTCTGCTGATTTTACAAATTTAAAATTATATATATATATATATATATATATATATATATATATATATATATATATATATATATATATATATATATATATATATATATATATATATATGTGTGTGTGTGTGTGTGTGTGTACCTACCAAGAGAGCTTGTAAAGCTTCCCTTTCATGAGGTGACTGCATCTTATGAACTAGAAGTCTAAGAGCAGTTAGAATGTTATTTAAGTTGTTTCCCACTTCTAGGCAAATAGTCTGGATTAAATTTGGATCATCATCTGCATTTAATGGGTTGGTTGCTCTCACTAGAAAATCATATATATATATATATATATATATATATATATATATATATATATATATATATATATATATATATATATATATATATATATATATATATATATTAGAGGTAGACCGGATAGTAATTTTTTACTATCCGCGGATGCGGATGCGGATGCGGTTGCAGATATTCAATTGCGGATATCCGCAGATGCGGATAGTTTAATTTTTTAAGAGTTTTTGCCATAGATTCTTGGAATTTTAAATATAATATCCAGAATCTTTGTTACCAGGGTGTGGGACGGGGACCCAACTCTTGAACACCCCACCAACCTCTTCCCCAACCTCCACCCACTTGAAAAAAGGTTATATATATATATATATATATATATATATATATATATATATATATATATATATATATATATATATATATATATATATATATATATATATATATATATATATATATATATATATATATATATATATATAGCCAGTAATTCAATATTACCTTCACACTTCACAGTTTCACATATTTCATTTGAAGTTAATAATTGGTAAGTTATTTTTTAGAAATAAAAGCTTTTGGAGCTCTTTCAGGTGAAAGTTTGGTTCGATTTTCGTCGTAAATAAGGCCTACTCCACTGGAAAGACGCTCACTAGCAACACTAGTTGAAGGACATGCTAAATAAGTCCTTGCCAGCTCAGCAAGAAAAGGGAAACCTTTTGCAATTATCTCTCCACCAAACCAGTTGGTCTTTATCTGCCTCCAAACGTGGGAGTTTTAGATAATTTTCAATAATCGATATTGTATCCTTTGACACTTCTGACTGTGATTCTTCATCTCTGCTGGAAGCTAGAAGATCTTTCATTGATTTAGCAATGCTTAAGCTAACAGATTTTGTTTCATTTGCATCTGAGAGCTTTTGCTTTTTCTTGAAAAATGCGCTATTTTAGCTGTTTCTATCATCTCATCGCATAAGCATCCTAATTTGATTTTAACATTCTGAGAAACAAGTGGTTTAAAAAATTTTGTTTTGTACCTAGGATCTAAAAAGGTTGCAATTGTATAAGCATCATCATTTTCCAGATTTTCAAATCTGTCGTTCATCTCCTTCATTAATGTTTCAGTCATCCTTGAAACTCCCTTAGACTTAATAACATTTGTTAACACAACTTTCAATGTTGAAACAAGTGGTATCACATCTGACAAACATGATTCAGCTGAACTTATAGTCTTTGTTAATTCTTCAAAAGGCTTAAGGATATTAATACAATTATTTAAAATGTCATTTTCGTCAGCTGTTAGAGGCTTTATTTTTGTGCTGCTTGAAGCATAAAGGCAAATGGCCTCATTAATTTCGCTCATCCTCTCAAGCATATGCAAACTACTATTCCAGCGTGTTTGAATATCTTGCATGACAGAAAGTGGACGAACATTTAATCTTGTTTGTATTTTCTTCAGCTCATTTTGGGCTACAACGGAGTGATTGAAATGCGTAACAATTAACCTACATTTGGTTATTAAATCGGATGCACATTTTTGACTCATAATGAAATTTTTAACTACTATCTGAGTTTGGTGTGCAAAGCAATCTACATTTTTCACTCTTGCCAGAGAAAGTGCTTTTTATATTTTTTTTACTATCCGCGAATGCGGATGCGGTTGCGGATATCCAATTGCGGATATCCGCGGATGCGGATATTGGAAAAATGATGCGGATATCCGGTCCACCTCTAATATATATATATATATATATATATATATATATATATATATATATATATATATATATATATATATATATATATATATATATATATATATATATATATATATATATATTTTTTGTTCCTTATGATGCATGAAAAAATTTAAATAAAAAGGTAGTAAAAACACTCTGTTTAAAATATTTTAAGAATTAATGAATTAGAACAGATTGCACATCATCATCAAAGTTTTACCCAGAGAGCAATTGTCCAGGTCTCCCTAATGTAGGAGTATTAACCACTCATGATGGGGGTTTCATAGCTGTTAACTCATTCATTGTTGCCTGGTTTGCCCCAATAATGTTGACATCTTACTGTCGGGGAGTAGTTTCTGTGTTCTACTACTACTTGAAGTATAAATTGAAGTTGCTCTTCATTCTTTGTAATGTTTTATTATATTCTTGGATTAATGCAACTCCATGCTCTGCAAAACCATTGGTAACTAATATTACTGTTATAATGGATATTCCTTTCTGATAATCTTTTAGTTCTAACCATATAATGCTGTATCAATGTTCAATTTCTGAAAAAAAGCAATTGTCCACAGTGTTGCGAAGTCTTGCAACTCAAAGTTGGAAATTGATGTCTGTAGATTTTGTAATCTTCTTTGGAAGTGGGCATTCGGGTTCTCCACTTCCACCAGCTCTATCTATTATCACAGTGACAATTTTCTTTTCAATATTTGCTGACACTTTTGCATTAAACAGTGAAAGTGCAATTAATTATTCGAAAAGATACCAAAGGTGTTGTAAAAGTTTATTTAAAGCAACATTTCTTATGTTTGCATCTATTTTCTCATACAGATTTAAGGTATGCAATAGATCAATATTATTCCAAGGAGCTGCTGCATGAGATTCACCATGGAACAAGAAGTTAATAATTCCATATCTTTTCTTGATGTATATGTTACGCATATTAACAACATATTTAAAACATCAGTTTATAGAAAACCTACTTCTACCCTTCTTGCTACAAACTATTTCAGCAACATACCTCTTAGTTTATTATATCAGGTCTAAGATCTAGAATCTATAGAGCATTTAAAATTTGCTCTGACTGGCATTTATTCCATAAAGAGATGGAATTTATTAAAATTCTTTTCCATTTTAATTTATTTCCTAAGTTCCAAGTGGACAAAAGTATTAACGAGTTTCTCGCTAATATCTTTAGACCTACTCATCATTTTCCTACTGTTCCTAAACAAAAAATATATCTAAAACTTCCATTTATAGTATCACTTACATCACAACTTAACAAAAATATTCTTACTGTACTTGAAACTGCATTCCCCCAGTGCCAGTTTATTCTTATAAATTATAACTCTCTCTCTCAATTCACTCTTTCTTCGGACACAAGGAATCTTTTCCAATGCTTCTCAGATCCTCATTAATTTACTTATTTAAGTGTGCCAGCTGTAATACGGCATATGTAGGCCAAATTGGTCTACAATTAAAAGTGAAGATTGAAATGCATGGAAGAGTTTCCTTCAGAACTGACCTTCCTTTTTCTTCTCCTGAACACTCTACCATAAGAGACCATGGAGATACCCATCCTTTTTCTTCTACCGATTACTCTATACTCGGACATTCATCTTCTCTTCTTGATCGTAGGATTTTGGAGTCTTTATATATAAAAA
>SEYY01000567.1:0-2500 GCA_009176605.1 Armadillidium nasatum
TAATAATAATAATAATAATAATAATAGTGATAGGAAGATATTCAAAATATAATAATGATCGTAATAATAATAATAATAATAATAATAATAATAATAATGATGATAATTATGGTAATGAAGTACTAAAAATATTGATAACTATAATAATAATAGCGATGAACCCAATAACAAATATGGTAATAGCAACAGTAAGAAGGCTTAGAGTATTGATTGCAATGTAGTTTCAATTACATCAATAATTTAAAAATATTAATAGAATTATCAATAGTAAAAGTATAGACAATACCAAATATAATAATAATAAAAATAATAATAATAATAATAATAATAATAATAATAATAATAATAATAATATAATAATAATGATGATAATAATGATAATAATAATAATAATAATATTACTAATATTAAAAACAATAATAATAATGAATAATAATGATAGGAAAAATAATTAAAAAATAAAAACTTTTAGAATAATATTATTTACAGTGGTGATAGTAGCAAATACGAAACAATGTTGCTGCTAGAGTGTAACATCTCTGCATTAAAAATAACTACAACATTATAATAATAATAAAAATAGTAATAATATAATAATACAATAGTATCATAATTATTACTTATAATTGCTGTTATTATTATATTACAGTGAATGTCCCTTAAATTTATATACTGAGGTCTTCCAGTTAGATAATAATAATAATAATAATAATAATAATAATAATAATGATAGGAAAGATATTTCAAAATATAATTCCTATCTAAACCATCGCAGTGAGTATCCTTCAGTGCCCATCATATTCATTTTCTTTAAAAGAAAATCATTATCAATTAAATCAAATGATTTTGTTAAATCCAGTAATTATAGCACAGATGAATCTTTTTGTTCGATGTTTTCATATATTTTTACAGTTAGGCACGAGAACATGAGATGACGATCTTCCTTTTCGGAAGCCAAATAGAAAGTTATTAAGGAGATTATTTAAGGTATTCAGTTAATTGCATTAATATTAATTTCTCAAATATTTTACTAATAGTATGTGTAATTGAAATCGTTCTATAATTCACTTATTTTTTTGTGAATCGGTGTAACTCTTGTGAGCTTGGACACATGAGTGAATATACCCGTGTGAAAAGAAACATTACATAGGACTTTTAATGGGGAAGAAATCATGTCGGCAATGAGTTTGAGGATACTATTGGGAATGGTATGAATGTCACATGTTTTATTTTTTAATAACAATAATAGTAATTACCGTTTTAGCTTCTAGGACCGAGATATCCTTAAAGGAAAAGCCCAAACCGCAATGTCTCAAATGAATTTCGAAAGTGGTTTGGTTGGATTGTCTGTTAACCACGTTTTGTTTACCAGTGTTTTATGAAGTGATTTTTGAGCACGACGGCAATTTCCTTGTGTTTGTTTATTTATTTTACCATTTATATTTAGTTCTTTTATATTATTGACCGATTTAGTTTTGTTAATTAAGCTGTTTATTCGGCCCCAATAATAATAATAATAATAATAATAAAACAGCAGTATTTAGCCAACTAATTTAAGAATACACATTATACAAAGGACGAATTCGTCTCCCCAGAAACCCATTTCAGGTTAGTATCAAAACATGTAAATTACACGATATTTGTGTATGTAAATTTGTAACTGAAAAATAAATAAAGATTAATAAAGATTTATATATTACTACGCTTGGCTTCCTTAATGCAATTCCATCAGATTTATATGCAATGAGTTGAGGTATCTATTCATTTCTTCATCATTTTTAATTTTGACAGGATCGTCGGTAGAAGATTTCTTACGTTAATTTACAAGACTCCATTTTTGAAGAAAGAGGTGTGTAGTAGTTGTTTATGGTACCACCTAATTAATTAATTATTAATTCTTATTTAATTAATTGTTTTGTTTTCGACTGTCGTCAAAAATTCGCTTATGATGACATTTGGCTTTTCTTTAATGCAAGATGATAATAATTGACTCTTTATTCCCTCTTCATCGATCGTAAATCTAACATCTCTAATCTAATCTAATTTAATCTAATCTCTCTCTCTCTCTTATTATTTTCTGTTCTTTTTTGGCCTAACCGGTAAACGTCACTGACAGCATTTGGTTTCAGCTTAATTTTTAATTTTTGTTTAATGATTTTAGTAACAGTTTGTTTGTAGTCTTCCTTTTCTTCACCTTCAGGTAACTCATTTCCTCTGATTACCAAGATGTTTTTCACCCTATCTTGTTACAATTGTTCATGAGATTCCTCAAGAGATTGTACTGTGCAGCTGATTTCAGTCAATTGGGCTTCACCCTGAGAAGTTTTGTTGTCATTTTCAAATTTATGTAGTTTTTCTTTCATTTCTGTAATCTCGACATTTTTTTTTTGCTCTTTGAATTCATTAAATGCAGTTTGAAGAGTTGAGATTTGTTCCCTAAGAGCCGTGTTAAGAGTTGCGATTTCATTTTTTAAGCAATTTATCATAGCAAGCAAATCAA
>SEYY01000567.1:7500-10000 GCA_009176605.1 Armadillidium nasatum
AAGGGTGGAGTCATCAGCATAGGAGTGGATAGGAGATGAAGTAACAGAGAGAAGGTCATTAATGAAAAGTAGAAAAGTGTTGGGGATAGGACAGATCCTTGAGGAACACCACTATTAATAGATTTAAAGGAAGAAGGGTGGCCGTCTACAACTGCTGCTATAGAACGACCGGAAAAGAAATCAGAGAGAAGGTCACAGAGAGAAGGATAGATTCCGAAAGAGGGAAGTTTAGAAATTAAAGCTTTGTGCCAGACTCTATCGAAAGCTTTAGATATGTCTAGCGCAACAGCAAAAGATTCACCGAAATGCCGAAGGGCGGTTGACCAAAAGTATATATATATATATATATATATATATATATATATATATATATATATATATATATATATATATATATATATATATATATATATATATATATATATATATATATATATATATATATATATATATATATATATATGCTCTTTATTGGGGTGTTTTTCGCTCCTGTATGGAGCACACGTCATATTTTTGGGGTGATTCCATAAATACAGATCTCCTTGAAATGGTATAGTCTAGAGCTTTTCGTCTTATCAACTCTTCTGCTTTTATTAATTCTCTTCAGTCTCTTTCTGTCAGTCGAATTATTGCGTTACTCTCTATACTGTCTCTATACAACGAACACTGCTCTTCTGAACTCTTCCGTCGCATACCTCCTCCGCTGAGGAGGACTCTTGCGACAAGCCTTTCTTTTTACTCTAATCCTTTATCATTCCAACTCTAACATTAAACTTATCCGCTATGCTCAATCTTCATGTACTCTACTGGTAAAATCTAGAACACACTCCCTTTCTCGGTTTTCCCAATTTCGTTTGACTTGCACACTTTCAAAGCTGTGAATCGGAACATGTCGGTTTTTAACTTGACTAGATATCCAACATTTTCCCATTTCTGATTAAAATTAGTAGCTCTGCACTTTACCCACCAGAGCATATATATATATATATATATATATATATATATATATATATATATATATATATATATATATATATATATATATATATATATATATATATATATATATATATATATATATATATATATATATATATATATATATATATATATATTAGTGATGGATCGGATGTCATATTTTCTAAATTTGCGGATGCGTATGCGGATGCGGATGTTGAATTTTCGAAAGTGCGGATGCGGATGCGGATGCGGATGTTGAATTTTCGAAAGTGCGGATGTTGAATGCGGATGCGGATGCGGATGTTGAATTTTCGAAAAGTTCGGATGCGGATGCGGATGCGGATGCGGATGCTATATATATATATATATATATATATATATATATATATATATATATATATATATATATATATATATATATATATATATATATATATATATATATATATATATATATATATATATATATATATATATATATATATATATATTTCACTATCACTTTTCCCACTTTCGTGAGGTGGTGCCCGCCACAATTACCTTACAAACATAACTATTCTTACCTTTCAACGCTTTCACCACCTCCCTCCATCTCTGTCTCCACAAATCTTCTACCCTCGTCTAAACTCAAATTCCTTCCATCAAAATCACTCTCACTCCATCCATCCATCCCCAATTCGGCCTTCCCCTATCCCTACCTCTATCCACATGGAATTTTAGTACCTTGCCCACCATTCTGTCCTTATTCATTCTTCACATATATTCAAACCATTTTAGCACATCCTCCTCCTCTCTATCAATTACACCCTTCTTCTATTTACACATCTCCCTTATTCTTTCATTTCTAATCCTATCAATCCTTCTCAATTTATATATCGCTCTCAAATCTTTCATCTCAAAGACATTGAAACTTTTTCTCGACTGAGCACTTATCGTCTATGTTTCACACACATACAATACAGAAGGTGAACACATACATTCAAACATTCTTATCTTTATTTCTTTCGAAATTTTTCCTTTCTTCCATACTTTTCTTAGGGCCCCCAATACTTTCATTCCTTCTAGCACTCTGTTCTTTATTCCTTTTTCCGTCCCACCCTTACCTTCCACCCAACATTACTAGATATTTGAATTCATTCACCTCCTCAAGTTTCCATTCTCACACTTCTACAAACCAATTCCTCCCTCCACATTTCCTCATCCCCACCTCCATCCTCATAACTTTATTCTTCGCTGGATTGAATTTCAATCTGTGTTTGCACATTTCCCTTCAAACTCTCTCACAAGTATTCTCATCTTTTCTCCAGATTCTGCCACCAACACAGCCGCATCATCTGCAAAAAGTAAAACATTCACTTCACATTCACCCTCCATATTTCTCAAAGTAATACTCTTCCCTTCTCTCTCCATTTTTCTAAGTAAACCATTCATCAATAGATTAAATAACATGGAGATATTACAAACCCCTGTCTCAATCCACTCCTATGCTAAACCAATCCGATAGTTCTCTCTTCACCCTCACTCTTGATCTACAATTCGC
>SEYY01000567.1:12500-17500 GCA_009176605.1 Armadillidium nasatum
CTGTTACAACCTATATATATATATATATATATATATATATATATATATATATATATATATATATATATATATATATATATATATATATATATATATATATATATATATAATATATATATATAGGTTGGGCTCCTCTCATACTGATACAGGTGGGAAGGAGACCAAATCATTCAACATTATCAACTATTTGGAGCAGTTGATTAGGAAACCCACACACATTTCAGATCGTCCAAACCAGTTCTTGAACACACTTGATTTCTGTTTCACCACTAATTCTTCTAGATATAAATATACCATTTTCGTTCCTGTTTTTAACTTTGACCATAATCTTATAGATCTTAGTTATAATGCTTTCTCTAGAACAGCTTCACAATGCCCTAAACGTATTTTATGGCACTTTAATCTGGCTAATTTGTGGGAAATGCGTCGCTTCTTTGCTAACTACCATTGGAGCGAATCTTGCTTTGTCTCGGGGGAGGCATCTCTCTCTCTGATGAAAAGGCAGGGGCCGTGATCTTTGATGGGGATGAGCAGATTCATTTTATCTTCAACTAAATCTTTTTTTCCTCAGAATTAATGGTTTGATGGGAATTATTCCCTTTTCCTTCTGGAGAGAGACAATGCTTATCGTAAATAGAAAAACTTTCCTTCTCCTACTACTCTTGCTAAGTTTCATTCAGCTCGGAATCGTTGCAGGTATGTTCTTCGACGGACTAATCGTACTTTCATCAAAAGGAAGTGCTCTGACCTCTATGGCTCTCCTACTGATAAAAATTTCTGACCTCTTGTCAAAACAATATCTCTTAAAACTTCTGCGAATCTGCCTTTCCTCCTCTTATTCGCTCTGATGGTTCTGTAGCCAATACTGTCTCTGAAAAGACTAATGCTCGATTCTGGCATCCCTCCTCCTACTCCTTCTTCTCTCAGGTATCTCATGTCTCTACCTGTAATTACTAAAGATCGGGTGCATGGGATCCTGAAATCTATGAATGTCAAGAAGACCATTGGCCAGGATGGCATTCCCCCTCGTATTCTGAGGGAGTGTGATTCCGAGCTAGCGCCTGTCCTCGTTCCACTCTACTCTCTATGCTTTAATACTAATACTTTTCCTCATTGCTGGAAGCGTACATTTGTTCAGCCGATCCCGAAAAAAGGTATCCTTCTAACTATAGACCTATAGCTCTCACAAATATTCTGCCCAGAATATTTGAAGATCTCCTCAACTCTGATTTCCTGGATCATTTGGAGTCTCATTCTCTTCTCTCAGATCACCAGTATGGATTTCGACACTCGAGGTCAACTGGTGACATACTTTCCGATCTTCCTGATCTATGGTCTTCTGCCCTTAGGGACTTCGGGGAGTCTTGTGTGGTGGTGCTTTATATATCTAAGACTTTTGACCGGGTATGGCATGCGTCGCTGCTCTTAAAACTCCCTTATTTTGGGATTCCTCCTTCGCTTTGCTTACTCTTGTCTAGTTTTCTCTAAGATCGTTTCATTTCGGAACTTGTAGATGGAGCGACCTCTTCTTCCTTTCTTGTCAATTGTGGTGTTCCTCAGGGTTCTGTTTTATCTCCAACTCTATTCTTACTTTTCATTAACGATCTTCTCAGTTAGACTTCTAACTCAGTTCACTCTTATGCTGATGACGCAACTCTACATTCTTCTACTCATTTCAAATCTGCTCCCTCATTTGCTTCTAGAATTGCTTCTTGTCTTCAACTTTTCGATTCTATTCTTGCCGATCTGGATGGGATTTCCCGTTGGGGTATAGCAACCTTGTTAAATTCAACTCTTTAAAAACTCAACTTCTTCACATCTCCCACTCAAAAATACCTCCCAGCTTTCCTATCCTCTTCGATAGCTCTCCCGTCTTACCTGTAAATATTATTAACATTCTTGGTCTGAACCTAAACAATAAATTGTATGGAAACCACAAATCACAATGGTTGCTAAAGCGGTCTCCTAGAAGCTGAGAATACTATTCAGGGTTCGAGAATTTTTCCTTCTGAGCATTTACGAGTACTCTAATTATATAAAGATCTTATTCACCTTTGTATTGAGTACTGTTCTCACATTTGTGAGTATTTAAAATTATTTAAAAATTAAACGATTAATAAACTGTCCCCTACTTTCAAACTCTCTTGACCCTCTGTCTCTGCGACGTGACGTTGGTGCCTTAACTCTTTTCTATAGACACTACAATGGCAGGTGCTCGAGGAAATTGGGCTCTTGCATTCCTCCACCGTTGGGTCGTCCTCGTTGCACAAGAACGTTCTCTTCTTTTGCCCAAATTTTGTGTGTATGCCGCAAACCCCAGCCTATCCAGGCTTTCTTTCCAGCCACCTCTGTTCTGTGTAACTCTCTACCATTATCTATTTTTCCTCTTTTATTTAATCTTCCTCTCTTCAAGGTTTCCGTCTGTGCCCACCTGAAGGATGTGCTTTAGCATCATGTTTGAGTGAGTATTCTTGCTTTTGTATGTGCCCCCTCCTTGTAAAGGGCTCTACCCGTGAGTGGTAGCATTTTCTGCAAGAAAAAAAAATTATATATATATTTATACAATTTTTTTAAAAATTCTACTAATACTCTCAGACTGAAAATATACACAAATTTAAGGTCTTATATACGGGGATTCGAACCCTGACCATTTGGATAGTAAGAGAGAATTTTACCTCTGCAATAAGACGGAGCAAAAGGACATCTCGAGGAGAAAGCTATTAAGCAGACTAATTCCACGGACCTCCCCGACAGCACTCTGACACAGGGCAACAGGTAATTAATTCTTCTATTCCCTTCACTCACAGACCAATATTGAATATACAAAATACAAAATGACCTGTTGCCAGTGTCAGAGTGAGTTTGGGGAGGTTCGTTGAGTTACTCTGCATGGCAGTTGCCTATGAGGGTTCGAATCTCCGTATTGCAGACCTTAAATTTGCTTATATATATATATATAATATATATATATATATATATATATATATATATATATATATATATTATATATATATATATATGTATATATATATATATATGGGATACCCAAATGACTGGAACATGAATTCTATAAAATGGCCAATATTAAGAATCGTTCAATGTGACCTCCCAATAACAAAAACCGATGTAATTGCCGATAGATAGTACCGATACGAATTTCCGATATTAGTTTTATTACATAATGTTTGGTATCAGTATGTTTTATATATATATATATATATATATATATATATATATATATATATATATATATATATATATATATATATATATATATATATATATATATATATATATATATATATATATATATATATATATATATATATATATATATATATATATATATATATATATATATATATATATATATATATATATATATATATATATATATATATATTATATATATATATATATATATATATATATATATATATATATATATATATATATATATATATATATATATATATATATATATATATATATATATATATATATATATATATATATATATATATATATATATATATATATATATATATATATATATATATATATATATATATTATATTTATTTATTATTTATTTATTTATTTTTTTATTTTTTTTATTTTATTTTTTTAAGTCTCCTCTGGTGGGCAAAGGCCAAGGCCTACCAAATTCCACCAGAGTTGGGAATGTTCCGGATCTAATCGCTAATGGCCAACGTGACCCGATACACGGCGTTTAAAAATGTGCAAGTCAAAGGAAGTTGGGAAAACAGATAAAGGGAGTGTGTTCCAGACTTTACCAGTAGAGTACATGTAAGAGTGAGCATAGTGGTTAAGTCTGGGGTCGGAGAGTTGGACAGAGAAAGGATGAGACTGTGTAGAAAGTCGTGTCGCACGGGCCCTTCTCAATGGAGGGTGTATGCGACGCGAGAGTTCAGAAGAGCAATGTCCGTTGTAATAGCGATAGTATAGAGAAAGTGATGCAACAATTCGACGGGAAGAAAGAGACTGGAGGGAGTTAGTAAGAGCAGGAGAATCGATGAGACGAAAAGACCTAGACTCCACCTTTTTGAGAATAGCTGTATGAGAGGAACCACCCCAGATGTGCAAGGCGTTCTCCATACAGGGGCGAACAACACCCCTATACAGAGCAAGCAACTGGGGTGGCGTAAAAAAACCACGAAGGAGCCTCAGAACACCCAACCTCTTAGAAGCTTGTTTAGAGAGAGAAGTAATGTGATCTTTCCAAGAAAGATCACGAGAAAAAGAAACACCAAGAATATTGAGGACAGATGAAGGTTTGAGTCGAGTGTTTTCGAAGAAGATATCATAGTCGTGTGGAAGATTGTGTCGAGTAGAAAGATGGAGGAATTGAGTTTTTGAGGCATTGAAAACGACCATGTTTTCTCTGCCCCAATTTGAAATACGAGAAAGATCAGAGGTTAGTTGCTCCAAGGCTATCCTTCTTGAATCTATCAACTGCTGTTGGGAGGGACGTCTTTCAAACTGAAAGGAGTAATGAAGGGTGGAGTCATCGGCATAGGAGTGTATAGGAGACGAAGTAATAGAGAGAAGGTCATTGATGAAAATTAGAAAAAGAGTTGGAGAAAGGACAGATCCTTGAGGAACACCACTAATTATAGATTTATAGGAAGAACGGTGGCCGTCTACAACAGCTGCTATAGAACGACCAGAAAGGAAATTAGAGAGAAGGTCACAGAAAGAAGGATAGATTCCGAAAGAGGGAAGTTTAGAAATCAAAGCTTTGTGCCAGACTCTATCGAAAGCTTTCGATATGTCTAGCGCCACAGCGAAAGATTCACCGAAACCCCGAAGAGCGGAGGACCAAGAGTCAGAAAGTAAGGGAAAGAAGATCACCAGTAGAACGTTCTTTACGAAAGCCATACTGGCGATCAGAGATAAGATTAGAAGAATTGAGATGTTTCCAAATCTTCCTGTTAAGGATAGATTCGAAAACTTTAGAAAGAACGGAGGTTAAAGAAA
>SEYY01000567.1:22500-27500 GCA_009176605.1 Armadillidium nasatum
GTATGCGCTTAATAAATTTAAGCATATATCATACACACATCATGCTATAAGGCTAAAGTGGAAATGGTGCACGTATTTCATAAGCTTAAATGAATGTAATGTTTAAATGGTGGGTGTTTGTTTAATGGCTTAATGAAATATTGAATTCTGTGGTGAGACGTGTTGGCATTCAGATGATGCAAACTTGCAAAGATGGTCAAATGTCAGGTAGAAGTTCTTTGAATTTCATTATAATTATTATTCTAGCGATGAGAAGGTAATTAAGAGTAAATAAACTGCGCAATCACAGTAATTTCCTCAGTCTTAGAAGGGTACATTCCAATATATTTAAATTTAATCTAAAATTCATATAATTTAAATTAATTTTAGTGATTGCTTTGGTATTATTCATTGCAGTGATGATTTCAGGAATTCAAGAAACTTACCCAAAAGTGAAAATCTACAGGTATTCTCCGCAAAGTCAAAAACTTTTTTTACTGTACAAAACTCGGTAATTTTTCTGATTCTCATCTTCTCGAATTTTCAAGAAAGTTATTAAAAATTTTATTTCAAAGTTTGTTTCATTCTAATTTCCTTCTTCCCAATTAATGTCTTGTCTTCTGCTAAATAATATTAAGCACTTCGTTCAAATCTTAGATTCTAATTCTTTTTTTTACTATTCAGGTTCTATATCTCCATTTTTATCTTTTCGACCTCTGGCAAATCTTTATTCAAAACATTGTAAATTCCAAAAAAGATAAGATTTGTCCTTTTTTCCTGAATTTAAAAAGGTAAATGATTGTGACGGTATTTTATTGAGGTTTTTGAAAGGTCTGGTTCCGGATTGTAACATTCTTACGTAAACAGCTTTTGTTCTGTCATTAAAACATTTACTTTTCCTTTCTATTGGACGCGAGCAATCCTTCAACCTATAATGAAGAAGAATGATTCTCTCAATCCTTTAAATATTACTCTAAATTTATATCTTTAAAAGTTTTAGTGCACTTCCCTTCAAGAATATTTGAATAAATTTTAAATCTTCTGATCATCTCAGATCGACAGTCGAGTTTCCATAGGGAATAAATTACTAATAATAGACATCCTTTGAAGAAAGATGCTTCTCCTACTCTATCCACAAAGCATCATTCTTTCTTCCTTTCCCTATTCAGCTCTTTGTCCCCAAACTTGACATCTGTTATCATTCACTTATTTACCGACTTATATATTTCATATGCAATGAAAGTATCGCTTTTGGTATTTAGTGATTGACACAAAAAAATGGGTTCAAGGTACAGCACAACTCGTTGGATTTGTGTTAATTATTCCTAACACAGGTAACATCATAGGAAAGTCTATCTACACATCGATAACTTTCATAATATTTAACCAATAACATTACACACCCATGCACACTTATATATATATATATATATATATATATATATATATATATATATATATATATATATATATATATATATATATATATATATATATATATATATATATATATATATATATATATATATATATATATATATATATATATATATATATATATAATAGCTAATTTCATTTATTCATTTTTTTGTTTCGTTCATTTTTAATACTATTTTAACACTGTTTTTTCTTTCGTTTTTTAATATTTGTTTTCTAAATTTTATTATTGGACAATAAAATAAAATTTATTATTATAATTGGAATCAGATTAGAAAAGTGACTCTCTTTTAATTCAGTTTCAACGAAGCATAAAAAGGAATTTATGAAAATCACCTTTTAAAGTAATAATAATAATAATATAATAATAATAATAATAATAATATAATATAATAATAATAATAATAATAATAATAATAATAATAATAATAATAATAATAATAATAATAATAATAATAATGAATAATAATAAATAATAAATAATAATATAAGATAATAATAATAATAATAATAATAAAAAAAATAAAATAATAAAATAATAATAATAATAAATAATAATAAATATAATATAATAATAAATAATAATATTAATAATAATAAATAATAATAATAATAATAATAAATAATAATAATAAAATAATATAATAATAATAAATATAATAATAATAAATAATAATAATAATAATAATAATGAAATAATATAATAATAATAATAATAATAATAATAATAATAATAATAATAAATAATAATAATATAATAAATAATAAATAATAATAATAATAATAATAATAATAATAATAATAATAATAATAATAATAATAATAATAATAATAATATATAATAATAATAATATATAATAATAATAATAATAATAATAATAATAATATAATAATAATAATGGCGATTATAAAAATAATAATAATAATGGTAATAATAATAATAATAACAATAATTCTTAAGTTTATGAAATATTATGTAACATTAATTTTAATAAGAACCTTGGCTAACAAGTTTTTCAAATTTTAACACGTTGACTGCCATGCGGGCCGCTTGCGGCCCGCACCTCTTCAAAAAAAAATTTCATCCGATTCTCCTGAAAATTTCAATATAGATAGCTTTTTTCCCGACGAAAAAACTCCATTCCTAACGTTTTTGCGAGGGAGTTAAAGTTTAGAAGTTATTTCGGAAATTTTAGGAATGTTCAAATCTACGGTGAGGCCACATAAAAATTTTTTTTGGTCTGAAATTTGAAGTGTGTGTTCCTAAATCTATTGGCTACAAAATTTTCTGATAGACTTTTGCTGTCTGAAGTATAGAAAAATTGTTATTTGCCCAATACTGACCGACTATCGAAAGTCAAAAATTGTCAAAAAAAAAATTTTACAACTTTTTTTAAAAAAATATTTAAAAAAAAAACTACAAAAACTACATATTTCATTTTTGGTAGTTTTATAGATAAATGATGGGGCTACAATAGTTTTTTATATATTATTCGATCTAACTTGTTTGTTCTGAGATATAGCTCTTCAAATAAGGTCCATTTTTGTGCCAATTTTCAAAAATTTTAAAAGTTTGAGAGACTATATCTTTCTTCAAACAAATATTATTTTATAATGTTTTAAACGTAAGTTATAGACCTATCCCTCTTCTAAACAATATATAAAAATAAAAAAAATTGTTCGAGGTTTTTTTTAAATAATTTTTTTCTCCGGAAAGGTATGATTTTTTTCAAAAAAAAATTTGAGTGTCTATTACTTTTTTTCTAGACGTGATATCAAAAATCTCTTTGTACAGCATCCATATATTGGGGCTAAGATTGTTCAGTTAAAATTTCAGCTTATGTGGACCAGTGGTTTGACCCCGCAATTCTAATTTTTTTTAACTTTTGACCCCAAATAACTTCTAAACGGTTAATCACTCGTAAAAACGTTAGAAATGGACTATTTTCGCCGGGAAAAAAGCTATATATACTGAAAATTTCAGCTCAATCGGTTAAAAAATAAAAAAAAATTCAAAAACGGGCTCAGCCCCATTTTCCGGCAGTCAACGTGTTAAAGTCATATTCATATTTGAAGTCAAAGTATGTGATTTTAGTAATATTTTTAGTAGCTTTTAGTAATATTTTTAGTAGTTTCATCACGTAAGAATTTCTAGTAACACTCACTTAAACGACTGTTAGAATTTTTTTTTTTTTTTTTTTTTTTTTTTTTTTTTTTTTTTTTTTTTTTTTAATACTTTACTTTACTGTTTTTTGCTTCTAAAAGACAGAAGTACAGGATTTTCTGTTGCTACTGTTAGTGAAACACCTCTATTTAAAATTCTACATTTGTTGGAAGAATTCTTATACTCCTCTTACCGATACATATTTATTCCATATCGGAAATGTCTCGGCGGTCAATATATTTTGTAGCCCATCCTCGAGATTTGCCGGGAAGAAAAATGATTTTGAATCCTAAAGAGGATTATCAAAGACATTGTATAATTCATGATCTTAAGATTTCAAAAGTTTGTATCCTATTTTTTTATAGGTTTTGCTGACTCATGATTTCATAAGTTTCTTTAAATAATTTCGAAAAACTATCATTCATCTTTTTACATAATTCTGCTGACCATTGAAATTCTAAACTTGAATCATTTCTCTTATTTAGATCTCTAAATAAATCCTTTATTTTATTCACTGATCATTTAAATTTTTTTCTTAATTATTTGAATTCGCAAATTCACTTCGATCCATCGCTTTAACTCAATCCTTGATACGACCAGACTTAAGTTTAAGGTGCAGGTGTAGATTCAGATTTTATGGGTCGACAATTGTTGTATTGACAATGTTTTTTCTTTCTTGGGGTTGACAGTGTTCTCTTTTGCCACTGCTTCTTGTCATAAAAATTCAACCGCAATCTTTGCTGTAACAATCACAAAGAAAATAGTTTCGGTAAATGAATTTATAGTTCAAACACAAGGGCTATGACCTTCATATCAGAGATTCCATTTGTGTTCTTAGCACTTATTGTCTTCCAGAAGGATAATTCATGACCTCAATTATTTCTTTCATACTAGCAGCATGAAATAATCGTATCGAAGTAAAGATTTATAAAATCACTTTTCATTGACTGGATTAAAATTAAACTTTTAGGTTTTAAGCATTACATTACCTCGAATGTGGTTAAAAAAGAATCCTAGATAGTTCTCAATACAGGTAATGCGCCATTTACTAATGTAAACATACATAATTAAAATGAAGATCATCACTAGTCAAAGAAACAAAAAACAAATTCAGATCTTTACAAAAAAAAAACTTTTAATAGCAACTGACAAGGAATAATTCTTCAGAGAATAAACAAGCATATACATAGCAACTGACAAGGAAGAATTCTTCAGAGAATAAACAAGCATATACATAACTAGTTTTGTACCAGGTGAATCAACCCTTCAGAATCTAACCCAATAGATTTATTCTCTTGTGTTCTATTAGACTAAAACTAATCTCCTCAGAACAATAATTCAAGAGAACAATGGGAATTCTCAAACAAAAGAAATAATTCTATATATATATATATATATATATATATATATATATATATAT